>KK114319.1:273315-285809 GCA_000611955.2 Stegodyphus mimosarum
TGGAAAGACATAATATTAGACGCAAAGCATAAATTCTTTACCCTAAAGGCAAAATGTTTGAAAATAGGTAACGCTTAATGTTTATTAACCCATTATTAGTGCCAGAGGTGTTATTAATTTCATTTCTTTCAAAAGATTCCTTATTAAGCAAAGACATCATGATACATCTTGTAAGACCTACTTTTTTATCTTCTGATGTGACAGCTGAAGTACGTGTAGAAAACATTCAGGAAAAAGGTAAAAAGAACCCTTTAATAATTTTAAAATTTTAAATTAATTTTAAAATTTACTATGCGTCGACTTGACGCTAACACACTACGCCTCACTCGGGCGATAACTCAACTAACAAGAACTAAACGAAAAATTCGAATATATTAACAAGCAGTAGAACTTAACTACAGGGCTCAGATAATCCTGTTACCTAAACCTAAAATGTAGTGGCAGCAAAGTAATAGCTGTTACGCACTTTAACCGGCAATAAATGCAGGAACAGAAGCTCACACTACAGAGATAGAACGCTTGCCCACACTTTCTAACTTCCCTTCTAGAACTCGGTATTTTAACCTTCACTCCTAATGGTTAGAATTTGCATTTCTTCACGCGCGCTACCAAGTTTAAATATTCTGGCATTGACAATTAGGGAAATGAAGGATGATAGGAAAGAACATAAACTTAGATTTAACTGGTTACTAAAATTAAATATAAACCCCTACAATCTAATTAATAACTTTCAGTATTTTATGTGAACATAAACTGTATGTAAAACTGTAGTTTTTTTAGTGCAAAGGGACTTTGTTCCTGAAGGACTATTATTTTCGTTTTGCGATTTTCGTTGACTCACTCTGAATGTCCGTTTGACTTTTCAAATTTTTGCCACCAAATATTTTCACCCTGTGTTATATTTGAAGAAATTAAATAATGAAGAATCTGCATAAATGTATGCATGTTTCTCGCATTGTGATAAAACAACGGCACCTAGAGCTATCTAATTTTGAATGACGTAATCCTATAATAATCGAATATAAGCATCTGGAAGCCCAAATTTGAAATTTGGAATTTGTTTTATTAGCGATTTCATTTTTTGTAAAACTTTAACGAATTTTTGATTAACAAACTCGAGGATTTCAAAGCGAGCAGTGGCAACGTTGCAGAGAAAAAATATTTTTAGCTCCAGCGCGTGAGATTGTGTGTCGGAAATTCTAATGCTCAATTTAAAATTATTTTGCGGTATTGCTCTTGAAATGAATTTTATGGTTTAAGTGAGAACATGAATTTAAAATCTGAAAACTTTCAGATTCCCTCCCCCCCAATAATGTAACATGAAAATCTAAAGAAGTGGAGCTTTGCCGAAAAAGTAAAAATACAGAAGCAAGTCTGTTTGACATTAAGTAAATGGCTTTCTCGTTAAATTGGCGAGATATCACTAAGCTGGGGATGGTTTTGGAGACTAATTTTTGTCGCTGAGTTTGGCGAGAAATTACCAAAAGTCGCCAAATTCGGCGAACATTTGACGATGTTTTCTGTAATGGTTATTGTAACTGAATAACTGTAATGACTGAGTAACTGAATAACTGTAATGGTTATTGTAACTGAATAACTGTAATGGATCCAATTATGCAAATGTAACAGGACCCGGACCTACGATGTAACTTTAACCATATATGCCTTCCAGTAATTTCGAGAAATGGAATTTACTAGAGATTTCTCGGCAGCTGAGTGAAAACTATGTAAGACAGGGGAAGAGTATCAGTTACGGAGTTGTAGTTGTTTAGTTTAGCATGGTTCGGAGAATTGAGATATCTCCGCGTTAACTTCGCTCTTCAGATGCGCTTTGCATTCAGTTGTCTTTAACGTTCTTTGTAGTTTAAAGTGTAACTACTGATTGTAATCTGTGATACTGTGAAAAACACTACGAGTATTTTTGTGGGAAAATCCAAAACAATGAAGTGTTTCGTTTGGTAAAATAAATGCTATCAAACTGTCGTCGGTTCTCTGTGCATTCAATCTATTACGAACCAGTACGCGTGTAACAATATTAAAAATATTTTGTTAAATAATTTATAAAAAAGCTTGTATACTTGTCTTTAAATAAAACGCAATTTAGTTGTCAAATTTCCATTCGTTTGCGATTAGCAAGCCCTACTGAACATTACACGTGTGTAAACACTGTTAAGAAACCCAATAACCCTCTAATAAAAAAACTAACTACAAAAGAATAAAGCAAATTTCCTTCGACAACAATTGGGAAACAGTATCTTAAAGCACCACCGAGCAGAAACGTTTAATGATAAATAATCGTAACACTTCTCCGTTTCGAATCAAGGCGTGGCAGCAGCATTGTTTCCAGGTTTATAAACCAGATTGCTTCATGATACTAGTGATTGAATACTGAACTTCGAAACTGGATTCTAAAAGCGAAACATTGTTAACGCTGGCTGACCTTCCTCGAGATGGTGTGTGTCTAATTCGGTTTCTATCAGACAGGTCGCCGTTGTAAAACGTAGCATTTGCTATGAAATCAAGAGGCAGAAAATAAATGACATAATAAACATATGCGAGCTTTTTTGTTGGTTCAGCTCAAAAACTAACCATGAAATACATTAAGGTAATTTTACTATTCAACAGTAAATTTGGGAAAATATTTTAAAATAGTAAAGCAAATATTTTAAAACCATTCTACTATTTTTAACCTTTACTTTAAAAAAATGTAGAGGCATTAGGTGATTTCGAAGCAGAAGACATGAAAAATGACCAATACCCTCGCTGAGACTAGAACCTCGTACCTCTCGAATACGCGTCGTGAAAATGCTCACTAAGAAGGCAGTCTAAGAAGGCGGAAGAAATACCTTATAAATTAATTAAAACTTAAATCTGAAAAAAAATCTGAAAGTTTTCAGGTCCTGACGTTTTTTACCAAAAGGCTTGAGGTTTTTTTACACTTTCGCTGAGCTGGCAGTCTACCAATCTGCTCCTGCAGTCAATCTTGCTAACCCAGTTTTGTTTTCTCTTTTTAAATCTTTTTATTAAGCATAATTTTCTACGCATCTACGCCATATGCAATTCAACAGAAAAATTTAAAAGCAGCGTAGTAACATACGTTTAGAATTCCCGATGCAGCGTTAAGTGTTGGCATACATTTTTCTGTTTTTTTTTTTTTCCACTCTTTTCTCAGTTCATCGTATGTTCAGTTTTCTTATTAATATGGCTTTAAAAAACTTCTTTTGTCTTTTTATTACTAACGTTTTGTGCGTTAACTTTATTTATTAAATATCACGTTCTTGGTACTTACGCGACATAAAGATTCAACAGCAAAATCAAAAAATATTTAAAAACAACATATATTTAGAACTTTCGATAGGCAGTCTCGCTCTTTAGAGATAAACATGTTGCCCTTTCCTACAGTGTTGCCACTGCTCGCTTTCAAATCGTTGAGTTTTTTGGTCAAAAATTAGTTAAAGTTTTACAAAATATGAAATAGATAATAAAACAAATTCAAAATTTTAGCTTCCAGGTGCCCATGTTCGGGTGGAGGACTACGTTATTCAAAACTGATGGCTGTAAATACCGTTGTTTTTTCACAATGCGAGAAACATGCATATATTCATGCAGATTCTTCATTACTTAACTTCTTTAAATATAATACAGGCCTATAATATTTGGTGGCAATAATCTGAAAAGTGATATGCCGTTTTTAGTGATTCAACGCAAAATGCTTCGAGACTAATATCCCACTCGTGACTATGTTCCTTTCGAGCTAATAAAATTTTCTAGACCAAAAGAATTTTTTGCTGAAATTGTTGTTCACTTACACAAAAGAAGTTCAGAGCCTTCTTATTTAGGGCTCCAGTGCACTCCGGATGAAATTACGATCTATCTCAAAAATTAAGTAGCATTAGAGCTGGCTTCTGGTGATTTAAACTCTGAAATTATACCAGAAAAATCCATTTTTACACCCACATAATTCTGTTCACATCTCAACAAGCCAACCTGATGCTTGACTTACTCGAAGGGTGTGGTGGTCACCTCCGCTTCTTAATGCGGGATATGCTCTGGGAAAGTGACGCCAACAGATCTTTGCTGACGTTCCACGTGAACAAGATATATCTCTCGCTTCAATTACAAGGTTAGCGTTGTGAGGGTTTCACATTATAAGAAAATGAGGATACTTTCTCATTGCCTCCATGTGAAAGATACTTTGAGAATAGTTCTCGTATCCTTACAGAAAATTCCATAAAAAATACGATGTTAAACTTCCTTAGAATCTTTTAGAATGATGACCCAATTTTGTATAAACTTGGTCAGAGATCTCTTATAAAACTTTTATGAAATTTTAAGTACAGCTTCTGTAGTATTGTGAATAGAGATTTTATAAATATATGTGTATCTATTCTATGCAGATTTGTGCAGAGATTCTATAGAATTTTGTACAGTATCCAAAATCTCTACAAAATTCTATAGGAATTTCTATTCAGGAGTTTCTAGAGAGGGTCTCTCAACTTCAATGAAATTTTTCGTTTGGATAGTTTCATGAAAAGACTCTTTTTTTAAACCGAATAAATTACTAAATAGTCAGTTTTTTTTCCCTTTAATTGCAACAAATGTAGTAGGTAATAGTTTAATTTGCCACTTCTTATTTTTATTTATTTATTTATTTATTTATTTTTTGTTGCCAGAATGAATAAAATATGTTGTTAGTATCAACATCATTCAGCGTATTTTCTTGCTTGTTCCCTCTTTTTTGTTCTAATTGTATCGTACAAAAATCAACATAAGAAAGTTATAATTTAATTTCCGAAGGACGCGGTTACAGTAAGAACGTGACAAATGAAAAAAACTACTGGTAACTATCACAATATTATTTCTTTAAAATAAACCTACATTCCCTTCAAAATACATAGTAATATTAGTATTACAATACATCCATTTCTACTTCCCTGGAACTCGAATCTCGCCCGTTCTTACTATTATTTCTGCACCTTCTCAAGCCTCGAATCACTCGTAAATATTTAAAGCAGATGATTATTTAGCAGACTCGACGAAATCGTAGACATGTCAGTTCGCTTTTGATGAGTCTGCTGTTCTATTAGACTAGCATAAATTTCAGCAGTTAGAAGGGAAAGGTTCGGCGTGTGCATCGCAGATAGTTTGCGAGACTTTACCTTTATTAGTAAATATTATTATTTATTTAGGGCAGCTCGTTCTCCGAACGCAGGGAGGGGGGAATGGAGCTAGGGAGAAACGAGGAAATATGATATTCTATGTGTAGAAATATGCTTCTGGTTTCCTGATGGTGTAATAATAAAGCGCCACTGAAAAAATGAGTCAAAGAATAAAATATGAGTTTAATTTCCATTTCGTGATAGTATCATCAACTTTCCGTATCAGTATCATCAACTTCATCACATTATACCTTCATCACATATTATCGTTTTGTTATTTGATCAGGGCATATTTTCGTCTTGCATCTGTCTTTATTGAGCAGGGAAGTGCAATTTTTTACATTGATTTCTCACAACATTTCTTAACACAAAAACTGCAAGCTTGAGAGTTTCAAAATTTCTTTTATTTTCCAAATTATCGTTAAGTTTCCGTAAGTATTTAATACAGACTGTAAAATCCTAGCTGTAGCAAAGACGACTGAGAAGTTTTGAATTTATGTATGTACATTTTCAATACACTTTTTAGCTCAAATGGGCTATTAGTCTCGAAAATGCGATTTCGCGTGGTCCTTGCGTTTCACTTTTCATTCGAAAGTGTTGCCACTCGGGAAAACTTAAGATATTATTCTTTCATATTTAATCTGTCTGGTACCAGTTAGCAAACAAATTTTTAAAGGCGTAGAGGCAGTTCATAAGAAATATTATTTTTTAATTTTTTAATTGGATTAATTTAAATAAAAAATGCATTTAATCCATGATATATGTAAATTAAAAACAATCAATATTTTTATAGATTTTTTACTTAAATAATGATATTTAATGATTAAAGGTAACACACAAAACGTTAAAAAAAGTCCCTTTGGGCGTAATGTAAAATCTGAAAGCTTTCAGATTTGTTTTTATTTTTTATTTTTATTTTTATATTTTTATTTTATTTTATTAGTCCAAAGGCGCAATTTGCCCAGAAGGACTACTAATTTCGTTTTGGCATTTTGCATTGATTCACTATAAATATAGGCTCACTTTTCAAATTGTTGCCACTACTATTATCGCACTGTATTACATTTAAAAAAATAAATAATGAAGAGTCTGCATAAATGTATGTATGTTTCTCGCATCGTGATAAAACAACGGTACCTAATGCCATCAGATTTCGAATAACGTTCGTTTCTACCCGAATATGGGCATCTGGAAGCTCAAATCTGGAATTTAGAATTTGTTTAATTATAGTTATTTATTATTTATTTATTTATGTCATATTTTGTAAAACTTTAACGAATTTTGGTTAACAAACTCAAGGATTTCAAAGCGAGCAATGGCAGCGTTGTACAGAAAAAACATTTTCATCTCCAGCGCGCTGGGCTGTGTATCGGAAATTCTAAAGATATGCTCATTTTAAAATTATTTTGCGATATGGCTCTTGAACTGAATTTTATAGTTTAAGTGCGAAGAACATGATATTTAATACATAAAGGTAACACACAAAACGTTAACGAAGTCCCTTTGGGCGTAATGTAAAATCTGAAAGTCCCCCCTCCACTTTTCGGGGGGGGGCACGTGCGTTTGTATTTGTGTATATAATGTAAAATGAAAGTCTCAACAAGCGAAGCTATGATGGAAAAATAAGAATACAGGGGAAAGTCTATTAACATTGTGTAAATGTCTGTCTCGCTAAATTGACGAGATATCGTCAAACTAGCGACGGTTTTGATGACTAACTTTTGTTACCAAATTTAGCGAGAAATCACCAAAAGTCACCAAACTTTGCGACCATTTGGCATCAATTTGGTCCGGTCCCTGAATAACTGTAATTGATATTTTATGCAACTGTAACCGTTCCGGCCGCCATATGCCTTTTTAGTAATTTCGAGAAATGGAAATGGCTGGACATTTCTAGGCGGTCGGGTGAAAACTAGAGAGCATCTACTCTCAGTTGTTAGTTGAGAGCTTAATTCGGAGTATTGACATATCCGTGAAAACTCTGCCTTTTAGATGCGCTTTGCATTATGTTCTGTTTAACGTTCTTAGCAGTGTAACTACTGCTTGTACTGCTGATACTGTGAAGATCTGTGCGAGTATTTCTGTAGAAAGTGTCAGAAATGTGAAGTGTTTCTTTTGCTAAAATAAATTTTACAAAGGTATCATCAGTTCTCTGTGCATTCAATCTATTAGTAATCCGTACGCAAGCAACGATATATATATATCTATTTAAATTTAGATTATTTTTCAATGTGTTTTATAAATTAAACAAGATAAAACGTAGGAAATGTTGATAAATATCAAACATTGAATAAAAGTAGTTTTTATATTCATAAACTAAAGTGAAATACTTAGCATTAAAAAAAAAAAAAAAAAGCTGACTGCATTCCTCCCTAAAATCGCCTCCTAGTGGAGCACTTCCCTGGCTTCGAACCCGTGGTCTAAACACATGCTCATCTAATATCCTACAAAATGTCCCCTATGTTTAACTTTAAAAGAGCCTATTTGGGCGACCATTAAACTCTAAACCCTTTCACACTGTAATTTTCTTTTTCTTCTCTTGAAACCACGTTGTCTGCAAAGATAAAATCTAAAATTGGATTCCATACAGAACGTGCATTGAAACTCACTTTGTTTCCAATCTCATTTTGGAACATGTTTCTGTGATGAACGGTAAAAGGAAAAAATATTTACTCCCCCCACGTGAACGAATTCAA
Organism: Stegodyphus mimosarum; assembly: GCA_000611955.2. Taxonomy (NCBI): domain Eukaryota; kingdom Metazoa; phylum Arthropoda; class Arachnida; order Araneae; family Eresidae; genus Stegodyphus; species Stegodyphus mimosarum. The sequence goes on from KK114319.1 coordinate 281,171, forward strand.
CAAACCGTTTGCCGTTACTTAACACTTTACACGAAACATGGCCTGTTTTAAAGCTTAATATGGTTTATCAGTACAGATTATCAACAAAGATGGCCCAAGTGGAAGACCGAAATATTTTATAGGATACTAGGTGTGTAGTAATTCAGACTAGCGTAGGGGCATTCAAAATCTTGTGCGTATTTTAAAAGTGAAAAAATTGTAGAACGTCATTCTGTAAAAATATTTAATGTTTTAAAACAGATATATCGTGAATTCAATACTTGTTTCCATAGGACTATGTTATTCAAAATTTGCTGACTCTAGGTACCGTTGTATTTTCACGGTACGAGAAATATACATACATTCCTGCAGATTCTTCATTATTTCATTTCTTTAAATATAATGCAGAGAGATAATATTTGGTGCAAAATTTGAAAATTTAAAGTCATTCAACGCAAAATACCGTTTCGAGACTGACGTCCCTTTTGGGCTAAAAATATACTATTAATTGCATCTAATGCTTTTCAGTTTTGTGTAGTGTTTCATTTGTTAATTCATAACAGACAGATTCAGTTTGAAAGATTAATACTTTTCACTTTGCCGAATGGCAACGGACTGGAATGAAAAGCCAAACTATGGATTGATAGTGGACAACACTTAAAATGAAACGCGAAATCGTGTTTCCAGACTAATAACCCTTTCGAGCTGCTTAAAAAAGGGGGGGGAGGAGATCTTAGTGTAAGTAACTCGTAAAATAAAAATCTCCTCTACTTTTAATGCAAACACTAATGAGAAGGCGTTTCACCTTTCAATGCAACAATTAACTCATTCTTATTCTGGTAATAAAGTATTTGATAGCAAGTTTTGCTTTTATTAACTTTCTCAGTGTTGCACGTTTGAAAATAAACGAGAATACTTTTACGAACCTCTTCGTAATGATTCTCTTGAATAAATTAAGTGATGAACATAATATTTAGTTCTTTTATGTGAACATAAAGTAGTATTAAAGCCATTTTTTCGAAGACCTCTTTTCAAGTAATGAGGCTGAACATAAACATTTTAAATTTAATTACTATAAAAAGTTTTATGAACATTCATTATTCTCAGAAGCAAGAACTTCTGTTGATATTTATGAAAGTTATATATACGATTATCGTTATCTCAGGTACAACTATGATTTGGAGGAAAGAAACTCTTTTGGCACTGCCGAGTGCAATAAAAAAAGGCAGGTGCACAAGATGTTATAGTAGTTCCATATAATGAAATCCCACCATTCTACCGCTAATCATTTTTGAGTTATGCGAGATATATAGGTACATATGTACGTAAGTACAGACGTCACGCAAACAAATAGTCAAAACGGATTCCGAAACGTTCGAAATGGATATTTCGATTGAAATCTGAAAACCAAAATTTTTTGCGACTACAGTACAGTTTAATTCGTACAAGGAAGTAAAAACATTGAAAAATTAAGTTGGTGTATTTTATTAGTCTCTTAATAGATGTTTTAGGGCCAGAATTTAAGATTTTTTTCTTTTGTGCTTTAAGTAACAATCATTATTACATCTGCTAACTAAAGTGATGAAATCAAATAATTAAAATGTTTTATGACATTTGTATTTGCACATGTCATTAAACACTTTTATAAGTACCAGTTTAGCAACATAATACATAAGCAAACACAAGCTTAAGTTGTCTAAAAAGGTCACTGGATATTCCTAATGTATGTATATAAAGAGCATTGGTTTATTTGATATGCAAAGCGTTAAGGCTGTCTACATAACGAGAAGGATGCCTTCGGGAGGATTTTCTAGGGAAAATTGGCTTGTATACACGTTACACATACGGAAATCCATGAAAACAACCGTTAAGCCAATCTGTATGTTTTCCTAAACCTCGTTGAATAAATCGTACAAAATGTGGGGGAGGTATATTGTCTGGATAAAAATAGAATCGGCTGTGTTAATGAAATGTAATTTCTTATCAGCGACTTCGAGAGATTTCAAGTCCCTTTGTATTTTCTTCTTTAATAAGCTAAATGGTAATGTATTTTTAAAACTTTGATATTTTATCACCTTCATTCCAAAAGAGTGTAGAAGAAATGCCGGGAAGTTTTAAAAGTGAAATTCTTTTCAAGTCGATTTTAATGTAATTCACTAGTAAATATTTTTATGTGTTGACAAAGTGGATGTCACTTTTGTCTAAGAGAAGTGAAAGTTTTGTATGAAAATTTTATACCTAAAAATTTCTGTATACTTTAATTTTTAAGTCTAAACTGCTCTTTAAAATTTTAGGTTTGCATGCTAAGTTTTTATCTTTCTCATTTTTCGGTGAATAATAATACGCTTTTCCTTTTAAAAATTCCGTGCCTAAAAACTAGTTGCATCTTATACAACGCTAACGTCAATGTAAACGCCAACGGTGGCGTCGATGCAAACAAGCAAGGATGAAAGACGTTTCACGACGCATACGATTGCGGTGCGTGTTAACCCTTAGAATGCCAAAGCCCGTTTCGGACTCACCCGTTTCTTTAAAAAACCGAGACGTCTGAAATTCTGTTTGTTCATAATAATTCCTTCCCCTCCGTTCATCAGCAAACAACGGGGTGTGAAGGTTTCAAATGATAACGTTTCTAGTTCTTAACAAAGGAGCTTCTCCCTGAGTGTATACTAACTCAGCTTTGACCTAAAGATTAGAAACCACAAACGAATCCTTTTAGGACAAGACTATCTGACAAGATCCTTTTAGGACAAGATGAACTGATAATGCAGTTGAGGAAACTGCATCTTCAGGTATTCCATACTGTAGAGGGTACACAGATGAGATCCAACTTATGGATGAGTGTTTTGACAGAGATGACGAGCTGTACACTCAATGAACGTTGATTTCAATAATTTTTGTGTAAGATTATGTCTTTATTAAACTGTAATCGAGCAAGTTAATAAAAACTAACCAAATAGTTTTTCTTTTTCAGTTTTCGGGTATCAAAATCAAGGTGCGTTTTTTACGTGAAAGCGTCTTATACAAGAGGAAATACGATATTTTCCGTTAAACATCAACACAAAGATCTAACAATAAAAATATGAAAAACCCTTCTCCTTAAAAACCCATTTTCTAGAAATCATAATCCCGCATTCACGTTCTGGAGGTCACAGACATATTGACTCGCAAACACACCTGGTGTCTACATCCACGATGACAGTTTTCATCAGAAGTATTTTTTATTTATTTTTTTTTTTTAAATTTTGCGAATACATTATTGCCAGACAGCTATACATTATAAACAGTCATATTTTATGCGACCACATACGGCAGGCAATTGGAGGTTTCGACAAGAAAACTGCAAGGTATTATAAACATGTAAGGAAAATAAAAAATTATAAACAGGTAATAATTTCCGCTTTAGAATTTTCCTTCTTGGTCTGTTTTATAAATGTGTTCCCCCTAAAAAGAAGAAACACGTGTTTACCGTGACCTAAATTTGTACTGTCCATCGGAAGGAATAGCACAAAAAGGCATTTTTGAAAAAATCGAAGAATTTCCTTCTGGATATCGCGGTGGCAACGATAGTTCTTCGACAGGCCGTTGCCCTTTTGTTTTGTAAACGAACAACGGTGGGTATTAGGTCACGTTTTCCCCTTACCTAAAAATCTTAGATGCGGTCAACTGATACATAGTTTCTTTTATCTGACTCAAGGAAGGCAAAAATTTGTACTCACGAAATACTACTCTCAGACTGTCTTTACGCAATCACAGTAAATAAATACTGAAACTACAATCGTCAGCAAACCTGGAGGAAAAAAAAAAAATCACTGAAAAACACTTTTAATATTAATGAAATAAAACTGAAACGATTTAAATTTTAACGATCGCCCAAAACGGCACTTTTGAAGTTTAATACTTTTATCAGTAGAAATTATCAGTAGTGAAATACACACACATGGAATAGCGGACCATTTTAGACGAACAGACACAGACTAAACATGGGAATATTCTATATTTTCTGTATCTTTGAAAAGTATATAATAGGAGCTCTCACAAGGACGAATTCCTTCCATTTGAGAACCCTTTATATGCTTTCATGAACTAAAACCTGTCATATATATATATATATGAAATAATAAAAACAAATTTAGAAGTAATGAGCATGTCGTAGAATGCTGAGATGCCGATCCACACTGAATAAGAAATTTGGCAGTCGAGGCAGATTAAATTTTCATTTTATTTTCAGTAAACATATTGCAGCCACAAACAACTTGGCACATTATTTGTGCCTATTTCAAGAGGTTTACATTTTTGATAATTTTGCAGCAAGAAGAAAGAAGCAGATAGCAGTCCAATTAGGCCGAAGAGTAGCGAGCTAGTGTGTTACGTTCCACATGAAATCTTAATTCAGATTGAGTTAGTTTTGGTTTACAATGTATTTAGTTGGATAGTTAACACTTCTGTAAAATTATTATTGGTTGCTTGAGGTTTAGTTCCGTTTACATCATCAGAATTATGCAAGAGTCATATGACATGGATTAATCTAGAAATGACGCAGTGCATAGAGAGGTTACTATTTTTAGAATCCAGAAGGGAAATTTACTTTGCTAATTTAATCTTTTACGTATTCTTTATTTTTCTTACATATATATAAACTAAATATAAATAAATGAAT
>KK114319.1:285887-322364 GCA_000611955.2 Stegodyphus mimosarum
ACATATATATTATATATACACATTTATAAACTAAAACTAAATGCTTAAATACTTAGTTTGAGTTTATGAATACAAAAATTGCTTTTATTCAAGTTTTACATATTTATCATCATTTTCTGTACTTTTCTTGTTTAATTTATAAAATACATTAAAAGTAATCCAAATCGAAATTAATGTACATTTATTTTTTGAGTTTGGGAAAGGAGGGGGTCGTCAACATTTGTGAAAGGGGTACGCGGGGCAAAAAAGTTCGAGAACGACTGGTATATAACGTCATTCTATAAAAGTACTGAATGTGTGAATACAATTAGATAATCGCGAATAAAATGCATTTTCATTTCACTCAATCAGATTGAAAAGTAATAAGTAATATACACTCTTAGACAAAAAAAAAAAAAAAAAAAAAAAAAAAAAAAAAAAAAAAAACAACCACAACACCAAGAAGGATTAATCCGAATGGGACGAAAATCGGTAGAAGTGATGTACATGCACAGAAAAACAAATGATTACAGTTTGAGAAAAATTGGATGATTTATTGAAGTGGTAGAACCTCACAAAGTGAAAAAGTCAGTAACGCGTTTGTCCACCTCTGGCCCTTATGCAAGCAGTTATTCGGCTTAGCATCGATAGATAGAGGTTACGAATGTTCTCCTGAGGTATATCGTGCCAAATTCTGTCCAACTGGCGCGTTAGATCGTCAACATCTCGAGCTGGTTGGAGGGCCCTACCCATAATGCTCCAAACGTGCTTAATAGGAGAGAGATCCGGCGACCTTGCTGGCCAAGGTAATGTTCGGCAAGCACTAAGGCAAGCAGTAGAAATATGTGCAGTGTGGGGGCGAGCATTATCTTGCTGAAATGTAAGCCCAGGCTGGCGTGACATGAAGGGCAACACAACGGCCCTTAGAACTTAGTCGACGTACCGCTGTGCTGTAAGGTTGCGACGGATGACAACCAAAGGTGTCCTACTATGAAATGAAATGGCACCCCAGACCATCACTCCTGGTTGTCGGCCTGTCTGCCGGAATACAGTCAGGTCGGTATCACACCGCTGTCCGGAGCGTCTCTAGACTTGCCTTCGCTGGTCATCGGGGCTCATTTCAAAGCGGGACTCATCACTGAAGACTATTCTACTCCAGTCAGTGACATTCCAGTGCGAATGAGCCCGACAGCACTGCAAACGGGCTTGACGTTGCACATAGGTCAATGGTAGTTGGCGCAAGGGGCGCCGTGACCCCAGCCCTCTATCTGTGAGCCATCTATGAATGGTCCTTGCGGTCACTGAAGCACTAGTTGCACGTACAATCCATGATAATGATGCATCTGTGGCTGTGAGTGCCGCTCTGGCGATTGTTCGGTCTTCACGTTCTGTTGTCTCTCTAGGCCTACCGCTTCCTTCTTGACCCTGTGTGCGGCCATGGTTCACCCATTCCTGCCAACATCGTCTAATAGTAGCCTCTGTGACGATTGCTCTGTCTTCACCTTCTGTCGTTTCTCTAGGCCTACGCTTCCTTCTTGACGCTGTGTGCGGCCATGGTTCACCCGTTCCTGCCAACATTGTCTAACAGTGGCATCGCTGCTGCTCAAATGTCGAGCTATTCGCCGATAAGGCCAACCGGCTTCTGAACCCAACTACACGACCTCTCTCAAATTTTGACATCTGCGCATATCGTTAGCGCACCTGTATGCGAGGCATAGTTACTGTCTACCAGAGTGCGCGGAAGGAAATTCATGAAGAATTTATGACCTGGAATCGTAATTTTTCCTCTTAAATATCCTGCCAGTTGCGCAGATCAGATGCGCTGTAGAGACAACCGTTCATTCATTGGCAGACAAAATGTAAAATTTTTCATTTTCCGTCGAAACCTGCATGCATATCAATTTGTGTCCAATTTGCTTTATATCTTCTCGGTGCGTCGTTGTGCGTCTTTTTTTTTTGTTTGTCTAAGAGTATATATATATATATATTATTGTTTCATAAGAAACTAACGTAAAATTAAATAGTTAGTTCTCTTGCGCCATTTCTACGAGGAATGAAATTTGAATTTAACAAATACAAAAACATTATCTCATTCATGTAAAGCTAATTTAAATTTTAAATAATTATGAAAATTCAATTGTAAGCAAATAAAAGATTAATTATTACTGCGAACTAATTTGTAATATCATTCAAATTCAGAAAGCATGTGTAAATTAAGTGCAAGCGTCTAAATACATTAAAAATATTTAATAATCCATAAATTAATCCTAAAAAACCTTGAAGAATTTTTTAAGACTAAATTAAGTTGCATAAAGCGAATAATTGTTGAGAAGACAGGAGACAGATCTTTTCAAGGGAAAGTTGCCTCCAAGAATAACTCTTCAGTTAATAAAATCGTGTTTCGTCAACCATATAGAATTATACAGACCAAAGAAAAGGTAAGAATTATACAAATGGGTAAAGAATTATACAAAATCAGAAGTAAAACCAGAAGTAGCGAATTGCTTAAATGAGAAATTTAGTAAGTAAATCTACTTAGGAAACGAATTATTAATTAAAAGTACATTGTTAATGTATTTAATTCTGCATATATTGTTTTTCAGTAACTCCGTTTGTTAATCCATAATAGACGCAATGAATTGGGAAGACAGTATCTTATATTTCGCCGAATGGCAACAGACTCGAATGAAAAAGAAAAATACCGCATTGACAGTGGATGACATCTAAAGTGAACCAAAGGAAAATCGAGTTTTGAGACTAACAGCCCTTTTGGGATAATATAGGTGAAAACAATCGCTGTCATAGCAGTTGTTTCATAATGACATTATAAGATATTTCTCCCACCTTCTTAGCATGCCTTTGTGGTGTAGTGGTCAGCACGCTCGGCGCATATTCGAGAGGTCCGTGGTTCGAATCACGGCGAGGGAATTGCTCATTTTTTATCTTTAAAAAAAAAACCTAATGTCTCTCCAACATAATAGAATTTTACATTTCCAAGTGAATGTAAAAGCATTAATCCTGCCTGAAATTTAAAAGCAAATATTCAGCGAGTGATTAATTGCAGTTGAAGTGATACATAAAAAGTACACATAAGGTGAAAACAAACTTTTCATCTTCTGAATATTGTTTTTGATTCGTAATCAACTGTTTGAGTAGATTTTGTTTTAACCTGTGATCGAACCCGGAACTGTTGAATCCCCAGCGGCATCAAGTGATTTATCCATTAAGGTAATCTTTGACTTTTCCTTTTTTTAATCTTACAGTTAATTTCTTCTTCCTTTTTGTGAGCGAAGAATTTTGAGTTTCTGAAGCTGGTTGATTGAAAGTTCGATCGTCGCAAACGAAACTTTGTTGGCATTTTGCCAAAAGTCGCTCAGAATGGGTGTTAATTATCTGTTGTGTGGCGAGATGTCACATGAGGGTTCTGTCGTCGCTGGAAAGCATGGAATAGCTGGATTTAAGGAATTTACTGCCGATGTAAAAAAAGCTCCCTCATCATCACATGATCTCGCACCTTTAGTTCATATGAGCAGAAATTAAGATTCGAATTGATTTAAAACAACCAAGCAAAATGGACTTTTTTCATAGTTTATGAATTTTATATGAACAGTGTATACTTACTTAAAAAAAATAAGGGCACTAAAAGACTAAAAAGGGTGACTAAAAATCATGGAATTATGTTTTTTAGCAGAAGAAAAAGTATGGAAAAAAATTGTCAACAAGTTTTCACCATATTTGATTGGGATCCGTTCAGGTCGTAGTTGATTTTACATGACATTTGTCTTGTTAGTACTATAAAAATATTTTAGGCGATATGAATAATAGTGCATATAGATTTTAGCACAAAAATCAAAAAGAAATGTCATGATTATTTATTATAGTATAATTATGATAAATAATTAAATAGCTATAATAATCAATTCTTATTGTATAAATTGTATAACTAATTATCAAGAAATTTCTTAACAATGTACGTACATACATTTAAGCTCGAAGATAAAAAATATGTATAATAACTATTTACTAAATTATAATTATTATAGCCAATTATTATTACTAGAATTAATTGTACTAATAATATAATGAAAATTTACTGTAAAATATAACAGTTAAAAAATTATAATAAAAATCATTACACAATAACAGTTATTTATTAATCTGTCGGTAAATTATTTATATAGTAAAATCAAGTTTTGTAAGCACTCGTATTTTTACCAGTAAATAAATAAATAAATTCATAAAATTAAGCGCAATGTATTGAAGCAGTTAATTACAAATGATGGTCATATTTCAGCTTAGATTACTGAGAAGTAATTTTTGTCCTAATTCTGTGCGTTTGTATAGAAAAAAATTGCAGCAGGTGCAAAATCTTGCACTTAAACAGATTACAAATTCACCTTGGTATGTCCGCAATCGGAAGATACACGAGGAGCTACGTATCGAAGAACTAAGAACTACTGCCGGCTTGCCCGGAGGTTTTATGATGATTTAAGAAATATTAACAACCCAGTTATCCGGATTTACAATTATGACGTAAATAATCTAAACAATAGCAAGCGGCCGTTGGCCATACTCTGTAATAATCTTGAATAATCATTAAGTATTTCCTGGCTACATATATGCACTCTCTATTGTATGTATAAATGTTTAATTGTATGTTCTTAATCTCTTACTAAGCACCGTGGGTTTCACACTTGTTCCTTTTATCTTTGTCTATTTCAGTTATTAGCTAATTTACCATTCGCAACTGCGTATCTGTTCGACAAGGGGTAGGGTTCTTGTCAACCCAGGCACCCTGGTGTCACACCGTTTTCCTCCAGTAAGCGCTGCGAAAATAAACGAGGAAAAATAAGAACAGAAAAAAACGTGCTACTTGATTCATGTCCCCACTCGTCCTTCCCACTCTGTGAATAAATAGATTCTTCATTATTTAACATTAATCTTACCTCTTTCACCATTTCTGCGCTGTGGGTGGCATCTAACAACTTCCAGAAATTTTCCATACGATTATAAACATGAGAGATTATACTGGAAAAAATATAAATTCAGTATGCTTTTTAGAGAATATATTTTGACAGACATATTTCTGTTTTTAGTCCTACTACACTGTAAATTCTGACTTGATTTAGATTTATGTTCAGTATAAGAATATATAATGACAACGTAGTCTTTTTCTTATTTATTCAGTTTTTCTTCGACACATAAATTAAAATACGTACGACTGTTATGTAAATCTACAAACCTGTTTATTTTTTACTCCAGCTTGACACTCGATAGCGTTTCGATTTTGATCAAGTTTGTAGCCTCGAGCGAAATTTCCAGAAATTATCTTCATCTCAGGTTATAAATGCTTATCGGTCAGTCTGGTTCTTATTAATTTTCTGCTCTGAAAAAAAGCTGACCACATGCAAAGCATTTCCCAGATAAAGCGATTATTCATAGAGCAAAAACTCATAACTGAGTTTACTTATTTTTTTATAAGCACGAATAATAATTAATCTAATCTGTATCTTCAAATCCTTGAATAAGAATTATATCACACTGTAAATTAATTAACTCCGTTTATAGGTTTTCTGATGCGTTACTCATGTTTGATTTAAGTGAAAATGAAAATGATGTAAACTCGGATTTCAAGTAACTAAAATCTGGAAATCTGCAGGAATGAAATGTAATCTCCATTTGTGACCACTTATCTACAGCTTCAGTGTCAATTTCTTTCTTTAGAAATATCCTTTCTAATTAGAAATTTCCTGTATTGTTTATATATCTACTGCCTTTTATTGCACTCATTCTTTCAGTGATAGCCAGTTTACATTGAAAATGAACTGGTAGAGTTTTACTTTCTTTGGTAGCATAAACTGTTGAGCTCTAGAAAGACTACAGAGGAATAATCCTCTTGTCTTAAACTGTAGACAGACAAAGTCAGAAGAAGAGTGTAAATAGCCCTTTTATTGAACACAAAGAAATAACAATGACCCAACTTGGGTTTCACAAGCACTAAGAATAATCTCTTTGTTTCAGAATGCATTTATATGTGAGCAACTTCTGGCTTAACGTAAACTACCTAATCTTGAACTAATTCAAATGTAATAGATTAACCTTGAAAGACTCTGGTTTTTAAAAAACTGGCGAGACAAGCCAAATGACTAGAAGCACTCAACGCCACAGAATCAAATCGCTAATAGTCACGGAACAACGTGGTCTGAAGTAAGCAGAACGCGCTCTAAAACTAACTTGCATAACCTTCGCTTAAATAACATTTTTTTTTCTCCCTCAATCTGAATAAACGCTCGCTATCTCATTTACATTCTGGCATGAAAAGCGTCGGGGAAAAGAGAGTGATAGAAAAGCACTAAAAATTAACTATCAGTTAATAATAAATAGATAAAACCTCACAAATTAAAATTAAGTATTTTATTCTTTCGCATGTTTGCAGTCGTTATTGTCTAGCCACTAGCGCTTGGGGAAAAAAAAAAAAAAGAAAAAAACAGCAACAAGTATATATAGTCTTACAGACCTATATTAAACGCTTTCGAGCTGCATGCGGCTCCCGGAACAAATTTATGCGGACAGCAAATACATTTCATTCATGTATTTGTTCCAAATACGACGTTGAGAAGATATCCAGATTTTAGTTATTTAAAGGCCGAGTTTACAAGCCGCCCAGACGGTATAGTTGTTAGGGTGTAGAGACATTAGGATTATTTCGAAGCAGGAGCTTGAAAAATGAGCAAAGCCCTCACCGGGACTCGAACCACGGACCTCTCCAATACGCGCCGAGCGTGCTGACCACTACACCACGAAGGCATGCGAAGAAGGCGAGAGAAATACCTTACGTACCCCCTTTTAAAAGGCGACTGGGGATTAGAGGACCCAATCTCAAATCCTGGTGGTGGAGAATCATCATCCACCACCTTTTTAGTTCGAGCGCCACTGTAGAGACATTAGGTATTTTTTGAAAGCAGGAGACATGAAAAATGATCAATGCCCTCGCCGGGACTGGAACCACGAACCTACAGATACGCGCCGAGCGTGCTGACCACTACACCACGAAGGTATGCGAACAAGGCGGGAGAAATACCTTATAAGGGAAGCCTGACTGCAATACCGAAGGGCCCGGGTTCGAATCCTGGAGAATGCAAGGATGTAAAATTTTCTGTCCCTTTATAGGAAGAAGCGGTTGTCGCCTATTTGGTGCCTCCAAAATAAAATGGCCACCACTTCTGGCCCTAGTAGTGGCCAATGCCGTTATAGGCAAGTGCCCGCCATTGGAGAGGGAAAAGTCCCAGTTTACATCATTTCCATTAAAAACGAACATGAATAACCCATCAGAAAATCTATAAAGGGAATTAGTTAATTTACAGTATAATATAAACCTTATACAAGGATTTGAAGATGCAGATCTTATTAACTTTATTTCTTACTTCTCAAAAAATAAATAAGCTCAATTAGGAATTTTTGCACTAAGAATAATCGCTTGTTTCAGAATGCATTTATATGTGAACAACTTTTTTTTTTCACAGCCGAAAATCAATAAGAAAAACACCAGATTAAGTCTCTCCGAGATTACAAACTTTATAGAAATCGATTGTCAAACTATAGTAAGAAAGAAACTCATAATTATTTATATGCAAGTGTATGTATTTTTATTACGTGTTGGAAAAAAATTCTATACATAAGAGAAAGAGACTAGGATGCCGTTATTTATTTTCAAATTTTGCTCCATTTGTAAAATTTTCTCACAAAACATAAAAAGTTTATAATATTAACATGTTAGATTTTTTTAAAGAAATATCAGTCTAAGCATTTAATAATTTAATAATAAACCGTCAATATATTTGAATTACAAAGTGTAATCAACAAAAGTATCTTATAACTATGAAATTTTAAATTTCAGGTAGAAAATAAATGTAAATCTGAAATTTTTTTATTGTTTATATATTTCTTTTGTAAATACTTAGTAAGCAGGATTTAAAATCTATTTAAAGTACTTTTTGTTTTAATAAAATGTTTCATTTCGTTAAAAAAAATTCTCGCCCGTCAACTACTTTCAGATCATGCGCTTGACCCGCATACAATTTGAATATGGGACCACTAGCCTAAATAAGGCGATTTTAAACTATTACGTAATGTTAAATCAAATATATGTTATATTATGTTAATTCTTATATCCTTCTTCTGAGTTATGTTCTAAAATATTTTTATATGAAATTGTTACTTCTAGTATCGAATAGGTTAAATACATTCAATAGTGATAAAATTAGCCTAATCATGATGTACTGTATTATGAGGGTAAAAATAAAATGATATTTATATGCTTAAAAATAAACACAGATCAGTGTTATTAATTTGTGATAATTGTTATTTATCTCAGTAATATAACTATAATATATAATATAAATTGTTTTCATTTACTTCCCTTTAAAAAAGCTGATTTTGATTGCTGAATCGCCAGAAAGAGTGAATCCGATTTAACGCTCAAGCCTCATTTGCTATCGATTAATCGATGCTTTCTCGTTTTCCATCTGATTTACTGGAGCATGAAGCGTATAGGCTGGTTGAATGTGTATCAGTCGTACGTTGCCTACGGGCAGCAGTGTTCTACGTTTTTGTTCTGTTGTCTCATTAAAGAATGAGTAGTGAATATATTCAACTTAGGTAAAATTATGATTATTATCAACTTGCCTTATTTACGATTAGTGTACTTCGATATCGAAAGCGGAACTATTTGTTCTCGTTTCCTTCAGTGTATGTTACGTTTGAAACTCAGGTTTTAAGTGTCGCTGTTTTGAGCGGATTTGCAGCTAAATGTTGATCTTAGGATATAGTTTATTCAAAAATTATCGGATTAATATTTAAAAATTCACATGAAGTTAAAAATTAAAGGCAGCTTTTCCTGTATTAGTTTCTTGACATTTTAAAATCCCTCAGAGGATGTTTATACGATTTTAGAACGATTTCTGAGCCGCGCAAAGAGTACTTTTTAAAGGTTCTATCTGATAGCCTTTTTTCTGGACTGTAAGTCTGCATCGTGATTTCTATGATAAAACGGCTTTGCGTAAAATTTCCAGGGATATTCTTTTCTATTCGTTTTTCTCCAGAGTTCATCGGTGGACTTGCTTTTACAAAGAGCTCTTTTCGAGAGACCAGATATACAATAATCTACGGGTGAAACGTCAGTGGATTTCACAGGAGTACGTCGAAAAGGTATGTATGCAGTACCTATATCAGTCTGCATTTTTTCAAGAAATGCGGTGGTACTTTTCGGAGTATGACATGTTGCTTTCTTTCCGCGAAGTTTCACTCTTTGAAAGTCACTGGCGAAGATAAAGAAAAGGTCACTCTTTGAAAGTCACTGACGAAGGTGAAAAAATGGAATTTCTTCTGCAAATATTGGGCGTAAAACATCCTCGTGCTAGTACGTTGAGTTGATTTTTAACATTTTTCCCGACTCTTTTTATTTTTAATTTCACATTGTAGGAGAATCCTGCCACCATCATAAACTCCTTATTAAAACTTTCTTTGCGTTGATGAAAACCAGATATACACATTTTTTCTCTTCGTTTCCTATAATAAATAGACTTATTTTTGTTGCGGTCATTTAGATAAACTCATGTTTCATCACGGATCTACTGTTGAATAAGAAAATACAAGGTTCTGTACAATCTCTGCGTTGAGACACGTGCCTCCGCAAAAGCTGGTTTATTAGCTTTTTCAAGTTGTAAATCTTGGTTTAAATTGTACGCCTAGTAAATTGTACAGATTTTTTGCTGCACTTCATTTAAATTTATTTCCTCGAATTATTCTAACTTGATTAACCGACTCCTAAGTGTAACTTGAAAATGAAAATTTTGAAACTAAATATCCCGGTCAATATTTGTCTTTTATAACTTTTTTTTTCCATAACAAGTATAAAATTTTCCCAAATGTAAGTATAGGAAACGGTTTACCACCCGTTAAAGTTAGATTTTATTATTTCACCAAGATTAAGTTTTTGTTTAAATTGGAAATTTCCAGACCATGAATGTGGCCGTCATTTAAAACCCTTCTGTAATTGGAAGTATTTGTCTACGACCAAAGATTGCGAAATTAAAGACCAGGTAAGACTTTTAAGCCGGGTAAGGAAGTGAATAGATAGGTATTGTACGAAGTAAAAGAAGTACTGCAATAGAGAAAAATTTCGGTTATTATGCTTCAAAAGAAATATCCACTTGACAGTTTCAGATTCCATTTTGATTATTTCTGTATAAAATTATAAGGTATTTTCTCCCTCCTTCCAGCAAGCCTTCGTGGTGTAAAGACAACACATTCGGCGCGTATCCGAGAGGTTCAAGTCTACAGCGAAGGCATAGCACATCTTTCATGTCTCCTGCTTAAAAGAAAAAAAACTGATGACTCTACAAGATATATCTATCAAATGTAACGTTCTTTTTAAATAAAGATTATTCTATCCTGAAACATTGAAGTAACTGTTTAACAAAAAAAAAAGAGAGGTGCATAACTAGATGATATAGCAGTCTCATATACAAAATTTCAACGTTCTACGGCTAATCGTTTCTTAGGTTATACGAAATACATACGTACAGACAACACGAAAAAAATTCCCTTCGAATTCATTTTGAATCCATTTTACGATCAGTTTTGGGATAAAGAGTGAACATTCAGAAAGGATTCAACATTTCCGTTGAAATCAGTTGACCGAAATTTACTTTTCAGGGGTAGGTATATGAAAAGCAGTCATTTCAGGAATTAAAATTCTATAATTGACGGCTTAATTTTAATCTTTTAACTACTTTTATGATTAAAATTGGTTTTACGCTTTTATAAAATTTTATTTTCATGTTATATAAGCAATGCTGCACAAAACATTGAACAAAATGTTACATTAGTTCAGAAATTTAAAAAAAAAAAAAAAAAAAAAAAAATTTTGAATTGGGCAAAAAATCAAAAAAAAAAAAAAAAAAAAAAACATGAAGTTAGGGGGTAAAGGTAAAAACTTCTATTTAAAATGATTCAACGCTTATGATTAAAAGGTGTTTAATTTGTGTCAACTTATAAGGTATTTCTCCCGACTTCTTGGCATGCATTCGTGGTGTAGCGTTTAACACGCTCGACACGTATTCGAGAGGTCCCTGGTTCGAGTCCCAGCGAGGGCATTGCTCATTTTCCACATCTCCTGCTTCCAAATAACCTAATGACTCTACAAACTATGTGTCATATAGCACGTTCAGAAAATCAAAATTTGCTTTCATTATAATTTGAAAACTTCGTAGACTTTTCTATTAGAATATTCTGCTATAAAGGCTTTAAGAAGCTTCTGCATAATTTTGTAAAGTAACAATTTTTATAGAATTTTGCTCTGTGAAAGCTTTATAAAATTTCAGTAAAATTTTTAAAAGCACTTGCATGGAATATTATAAAGTCCTATAGGAAATTCTATAGAGGTCTAAAAGCATTTTTCATTCGGGAAGTGTCGTTGGCAGTATAAGAATGTAAATCTTACAGGAAAGGAATTTTGTAATTTTAAAATTAATCAGCTAACAAAAGAAAAGTGCATTTATACTTTCGATACTTTTTTAATCAAGATCTTGAGGAGAAAAAAAAAAGATAGTTGACATTTAGACACCGACTTAATAGTAAAAGAAAAGTAAAGTGTGTCAAGGTTAACTACGACCAAAACGTGCGGCATTCTGCAATACAGGAGTGGAATTGGAAATAACAGAAAAAAAAAGAAAAGTTAACAGCATAAAAATGGACTGTTAATCTGTTAAGTGGCAAAATGACTGCAGTTTATGCTTTTCTTCGCAACATTAAACAGCGTGAATGAAAAAATCCAGTGTTTGAACTTGACTTCGATCAACAGAATGAAACGTTTGATTTTTCCAGATGCCACTTTTTTTACTTGATCTGCAGAAATAAATTTTAATTCCGATTTGGCATAATAATTAATACCAAATCTTATACAAATAAAGAGAAGTGTCCGTGTGCTTTTTCTTTCATACAAATCTACGGTTTTATACCAATTTAGATGAAACTTACCACACTTGACCTTCAAAATGGGAGAGAGGTCGCTGTCTACATAAGATTTCTCAATAATCACCGCACTGTGTCCGCTTTCTTTATGTATAAATATTTTATGTTAATTTAACGAACCTTTCATTACAAACTCGGAGATTTCAAAGCTTTGTGTTACCATTCTGCAAAGCGTAAGATTTTTCAGACATTTTAGAGAAATGTGTTGCTACTGCACAAATTAAAATATTTTTAAGTGTGTTATCGTCTCAGTAAAGTGTAAGATATTTAAATTTTGCTTCAAATTTATTCTCTTATTAATTAACAAACCAAGCGATTTAAAAAGCAATAAATTGAGATCCATTACCATTATTATTAATGCTAGACGGAACCGTGAAATGACACTATCTGGATTAGTGTCATTTCATCCAGATTATGTCATTGTTTATATGAGATTTCTCAAAACAAGAGCCATCCGTGGAATCTGCAATCTATATATATATATATATATATTGCATAATTCACTGTGCATAAAGATTGGGTATAGTCGAGTATTTCAGCTAAATAAAAGTATATGCAAAATAAAACTCGCTTACCCTATCGGATTAGGTGATTACAGCAGCCTGCATCTTTGCAATTTTTCCATTTACTAAATCCTTTTTCAGTGGTTACATCAACGTTTCTCAAACTGGGGTCCTCGAAGTCTTTTCCAGTGGTCCTCCTAGCTTTGCAAATATGTTATTTGTTAAAGAAATTAATCATTATTTCTAAACGAAATTAACAATATTTTACATTATTTCCTGCCGATGGCAAGTAGCTAAGTACATTGGTATACCTTTCAGATGCATTGTCAAAACTAAATAAACTAAGCTTCCTTCTATAAGATGATTCTTTGACTCTTCTCTGTGCCCAAAAAATTAAAGGGGTTCGAGAGGAAACTTAATTTGTGGATCAGTTGTGCAAAACAGAGAAATATTTCACCATTTCAAAACTTAGACTGAGGACATAATTTTAAACTTATTTTCCAAGTGGTAAACACAGAGGATGCTTACACACTTTTAGAAATATTTAAATTTTAAAAAAATGTTTTTAATGTTTCGAAATAAAATTTTATGGCAACTGCTTATTATTTGAAATGGAAAATATCGTCTGCTGCTTTTAAATTTATTCTTCTTTCCGTGGATTGCACAAGCTGTGAATGAGAGATGTTTTCACGCTTTCCGAAGAGAAATATTTCTATTCTATAATTCAAAATGTTGTTAAATGCATGGTGTTAAAATATATAAATGCGAAAAACCTTATTCAGTGGAAAGGAAAACCCATCTATGATTACTTTGATATGGACAGAAGACTCCAAACTAATACCAGGATAAGGTACGCACATTTCTAATGTTTTTAAAGTTAAGCCGTTGATAACACGAGAAAAATCCTAAAAAAATTTAAGTCTTTAATGCATCTGTAGCAACAAAGAATAAAATAATAAACCAAGCTTTACAAATTTAAACAGTTAAAAAACGTATTTTTCAGCAGCTTTTGTGGAAGCATGGGGCTGAACACAGAAAAATTAAGAATCCTGTATGAAAGCTATAGAGCAGGAGATAAATGGAAAGACATTGTGATCCTCGATTAAGCTTGGGTTCACCTAAATGACTGCAATAAAAAAAGGTCTATTTATCATTGAAAACGAAAAGAAAAAAGTGTACAAACCTGGTTCCGTGAATGCAAAGAAAGTTCTAGTAAGGGGTTTGTGGTGGTCGCTGAATTCTCTTACAGTGGAAATTTTAAATAAGAAGAGTGGGGAAAAGTGTTAAAATCAGCTCAAAGTACTATCAAGAGAAAGTGATGTCCGATATTTATAAAAGAAACTCCGTTTCTTTATTCCAATGACTTTCAAAGAGGAAACCTTCATGGAGACAAAGCAACAAATCATACTTCTAAAAGTACCATCGTGTTCCGTGAGAAAAGGAAGACTGATATAGGTATTGCATATATACCTTTTCAGTGTATTGCTGCTAAGGCTCATGACGTTTCATTTACTCTGCTTTTGGTCTCTCGAAAAGAGCTCTTTCTAAGCGCAAACCTACTTCGATAGATGAACTGTTTCGATAGAAGAAGAATGGAAATCAATACTCCTGAAAATTTCACGAAAAGCCCTTCTATCGTGTAAATCACGATGCAGACTTGCAGCCGAGAGAAAAGGTTATCAGAACGAAGATTAAGAAAAAATACTCTTTACATTTTAAACACTAATTGAATGACCTCGAAATCGATTTAAAAGTGCGTAAGCATCCTCGGCATAAGGAATTTTCATGTGTTCTTGACCCTTTCCATTGAAATTTAGAAAATAATAAATTCATTTAATGAAAGAGAACGGTTAATTGAACTTTTTTAAGGACATGAAACTTAAAATTTCCAAGCAGAAAAAACAGTTCGTAGATAGACCTCATAACCAGTGAAAAGGAAATATATTAAATTTTACAATGGTGCTTTAAAAATTATAATTTAATTGACTTCCAAGTATTTGCGTAAGAAAGTTTCCATCACTAGCTTAAATAAAAACAAAGCAGAAAAACGTATCAGACTCAGCTAAGAATCACAGAAATCGACTAATGTATGTGCTGATCTCAGACTTAATCTTAACAGCATACATGCATGTATAGAATAGCTGTACGAGAATCTGCAAGTTCATCCATCTCACTGAAGCGAATACCAGCATTTAGTTAAGTATTAGTGGCAGCTCAAGACGGTATATTGGTTCGGGGAGTCTACTAGGATATCGAAAGACTCGTTACCTCCTACGAAGACGTCCCTTCATAGGAGGTAACGGTGGCCCACCTATTAAGATGCTTCCACAACAAAGTGCCCACCACTTCCGCCTGAGTGGTGGTCAAGCTTAAGTCTGCTAAATGCCCACCAATGGGAAAAAAATTTAGTTAATAATTTAGTTAGTTAATAAGATTATCCAAACTCTAATAGCCTTGAATTACAAAAACAAATATAACTTTTCTTCTATTAATTTGACTCATTAACGACAAAATAATATTAAATGAATTTTAAAATGGTATTTTAAAAGTATGCTGAAAGTAACATATGCTAAAAAAATTGCTTTCACAGGCGACAAGAGTAAATTCGTCCGCAGAACATTCGAATTTATAAAAGTGATACCCACTTGAAAGAAGTCTGAGAAAAATTGAGTTACATCTTCCCGGAAACGATCCTACATATAAAATAATTAATACAAAGAAGATACCGTCCGATTTTTTTTTATTTCCTCTCTAAACAATAATTTTGCAGATTCGTGGTTCTGGCGTAGCGATGAGGCTAATTAATAACGACATTCCTAGCAAAATGTTTTTTAACTTCAGCGTAAATATGACTTCGGGAGCAAGAAAAAAGCTAAATCTCTCTACCGATCTCTCTGCACAATGTTTGAGAGCAAAACAAATAAATCTTTCTCCGTGTGTGTGTTCACCCTCCGGTGAAATTTATTCAAATTTTACGATGTGTAGAATGAAAATGTTTCCCTTTAGACTAATATTAAGGCGGATTACAAATTACTTTAAGGTGTAAAAGAAATGTGCTATTTGCAGCAGAGTTTGACAGATTGTGCTTATAAGGAACTAAATCATTTTTCCTCTCTTCCTAGAAAAACTGCCGAACATTAACTAATGACGACAACAAACAACCTTACCATCTATGTAAAATATGTGTTTACAGAATAAACGTAATTTTTGGTTTAAAATTTAAACGTAATTTTTGGTTTATTTATCAGTTGGTATATACAGCCACTAATTCAAAAACTGTTCTTTGCACAGTCAGCTGCTTTTTATTTAAATTTTAAGAGAAATTCCCTCATAGTAAAATTTAAATTTTTACCCCTCAAAAAAAGAAAAAGAAAATCTGAAAGGATTCAGATTTTGAACGTCGCACCACAGGGGTTGTTAAGAATTTTATGCCCTCGCTGAGCATGCAGTTTACCAATTTACTGTTAGATTCACTCCTGCTAACACTTTCTTTTTCCTTCCAAATTCGTCATCCAACATCGCTTTTTTCGCAAGTACGCCGCATAAATGCAACAGCAAAATCACAAACCTTTTAAAGGTAGCATATTTTTAGGATTCCCGACAGTGTGTTAAGTGTTCCATACATTTTTTATGTTCGCTATATCATTTCTTGAACCTTTTTATGGTCATCAACGAGTTGAGCTCGCATTCCACTTACGCATCGCAGTAGGCGCAAGGGAAAACGGCTCGCATTATAAATTTACGACTGATATAGTATATTGCGCGTACTTGGAAAGAAAATAAATTGCTTTATCTCGCGGCTACCGATGAGTTAAAAATAATATACAGCGATAACAGTTTGGGGCAACATCCTTTTATTTGAAAAGTGATTCTATCCCGCTCCTCCGTGTCATAGGTCATTTAACTCAGATAAGGTTAACAAATTCTGCTCAAAAATGAAAATTTAATTCCTTTTTTTTAATCTAAAATTTTTGTTGATATTATAATACTTTTATATGTTCATAAACTTTAATAGGATATTTTGCATAAAATTTTAGCGAGGAAGCTTGTTTAGATTTTTTTAGAATTATGGTCGAATTTTTTTCTGAACTGGATCGTATATGTTCGATCAAATTACATTATTTGATTCTGTATACATTATGTAAGATTCTTGTTGCGTGTTTAGAAGCTGAAGAAATTTTTATAGAATCTCTGCACAAATCTTTATACACTATCTACGCATAGCTATAGAATCTGCATATATGGGATTTTTTCGGGGAGGGGGGGACTGACACTGCTCAGAGCCACGTTCGATCTATCAGCTGGAATGCCACCCTATTTGGTAGGCGGACTAATGATAACGTAGGAAAAAAGATTTCGTGAAAAAAAAAATTATTTCCGAAAGTTTCCGATAGGGATAAATGCAGCCCTGTTTTAATATACACAGCTGAGAACTAGACAGTTCAATAACAAGGAAGAAATTTCATGACAAAGCCGCTTTCCTGCAGCAAATGAACTATCCCAAGGGGTTGAGATGATAATATTTTAATGCACCGTAGCACTTTATTTAATAAAAGCGTTTCCTCGGGCAATCCTTCCGTACAATGTGACTACTCTTCTCGTGGATCATACAATGCATACTTTACACAACATTCTCGACGTCCGAACGTGTCAACAGGAATGCTCAGCACAGCACGTAATATGTTGTCCTTTAACGTCGTGAAGGTTGGAACTTCACAAAGATAGACATTGAACTTAAGGTAGCCCTACGGAAAAAGTCACATGGGATTAGATATGGAAATCGAGGCGGCTATGCAAGTGGGAAAAAGTTATCTGATATAGCAACTCCCTCGGCTGAATCTATGGGATGAAAAAACTAGTCACCATATCATGATACCTTTGCGTGGCAACGGTACAAGTGTGTGGACCTGTTAGAGAAATGTTCTCAAAAAAGAATGGTCCGTTTGTGAAATCTACTGTGCAGCCGCACCAAACACTAACTTTTGGTGCGAATTGCCTGAACTATATGGAATCGCTCGGATGCCCAAGATCGAGAAGTGTTAGTATCAACTGTTCCACTGTTCCATACTTCACTTCCCACAAAATTTTCTTTCTTCACGGCTAAACATCGAGAATCATTTTGGCAAGAAATATCAGAACAAGTTCCACCCCTTTTTCAAAATCGTTGTGTTTTAATTCCTGTACACAGTTTACCCATTTGCCACACTTTTACGTAGGTTATTACGACTTCTAAACTCACGAAGAACAGCGAATGCGTTCGATGACGGACATCAAATAACTGTACGAGTAACATGCGCTGAGGTAAAGTAAGACATTCGTTGAACCCAACTAACATTCAGAATTCCCTTCGGTGATTTTTTTTCCCCTTATCTTTATAAACTGAAATACTGACGCTGCTGTTGCTCACAATTTTCATTTGCATTTTTAAATTTCATCTGCGTTTCATATAAATTTTCAGTTGTGTAGACTATAAAAGCGTCACATTTTCTCACAACTTTGGGAAGTATTCTTTTTTTTTCCTTTCACAGAATCCTTTTCCTATGTCGTTGTTTGTCGCTTTACCAAATTTGGTGACATTCCAGAGGATAGATACAGATGGCTCTGAGTAGTGTCAGTTAAAAAGAAAAAAAAAACCGCCCCGAATAATCTACAGGAATAATAATAATAATCTAAATAGAAAATTTAATAGAAATTTAGAGAAGATCTCTGACCCATTTTGTAGAAAATTGGGCTATTATTCTAAAGTATTATTAAGAAGTTTAACAGTGCATTTCATTTGACAGAATTCTGTAAAGTGTTTTCTTTAAGGCGGTGAATACCAATAGTTCGACACGGGTTTGAGAGTAGACGAAAGACCTAGATGCCTATTTCATTATCTTGGTTTTCTCCCTATGTGTAACGTGCATAAGAGACAGTTTTTCGTAGAAATTTCTCCACGAAGGCCTCTTTCCCCTTGTACTCAAAGCATCTAACCCTGTAGTCTTCAAACTTTGTCTACTCATGGACCTTAGAATTCAATATGTTATATGTACTTACTTTATGCAAAGACAGTAAATAAACTATTTTATATTAAAAAATTGTAACATAAAATTAAAGTAAGTTACTCATGTTCTAAGGAACTCGTGTTCTAGGTGTCACCAACCTTTGCCTTTTTGTTTAGTAACAGAGTGTGTAGAGTCATTACGTTGTTTTGAAGGAGGAGATGTGAAAAATGTTTAGTGCCCTGGCCGGGACTCGACCCCTGGACCTCTCGAATGCGCACCGAGTGTGCTAACCGTTACATCGCAAAGGCATGAAGAAAGGAGGTAGAAAATATCTTACATAGTCCCCCTTTTACAGGACAACTGGGGATTAAAGGACCCAATCGCCAAATCCTGGTGGTGAAGAATCAACATCCACCACCTTTTCGTTGGGCCGCCACCGTAGAGTCATTAGGTTGATTTTAAACAGAAAATGTGCAAGGCCCTCACCGGGAATCGAACCCTGGACCTTTTGAATACGCGTCGAGCGTGCTGACCACTACACCACGAAGGCATGGTAGAAGGAGGGAAAAAGTATCGTATAAGTGTGCTTGAATTCCTTTTACACCAATTATCAAAGCGTAGCTCAGCTGATTTTATCTGTAGTCGCATTTCATATTCTGCATTTAATCTGCTTCTGTATTGTTTTAGTTGCCACGTACGTTGAGAAATACTTTTCACTTATATACGTTGTTCCGAATGGCATTAAGATGTTTACAGCTGAGCGAGGAACATCTGGGTATTCTCCATGAATCTACAACCAACAATTTACTACTTGCTCTTGCTTAAATTTAGATTTTAACGTCGAATCTGTTCATACGTCGATAAGTTACTCCCTTTCCTTCACTGGGAAGCCTTCTGATTTTAACATAGTACTCCAAACGGACTTTTTATCCAGTCGCGCTTTTTTATTCTTCTGGTAAATATTCTTGTATAGTTTTCTTTAATTTGAAAAACGTGTTATATCCGCATGGGCGTAGCCAGCTCAAAATACGGGGGAGGGGGGCTACAACTAATATGGCTATACTACCTATTACAGCATCTTCAATTATATAGGTAATTACTACGTGATGAATATATTATCTTAATATAAATAATAATTATACTATAAGTTTTACTAATAATAGAATTATGTAACAAAATTATGAATATATTGCATTTAATTATCGTATTTATAGTTATTACCCTACAAACATATTACTGCATAACTAATATTTTCATTTTTCACCTTAACCGCTTTAACCTTTATTAACGCAATTTTAAAAAACATTATAAAGAAAATAATAAATAACAAAAATATATAATGCTAGTAAAAGTACTTCTAGTACAGGGTGTTTATAAAGTCCCGGACCCATTTTGATGTTTAATAACTCATAAAATAATAAAGATAGATTAAAATTAATAACATAAATGGTTAGATAGACTCAAAAAGTTTCACGACTTTTGTCAATGAACTTGCCACGTGTGCCCCCTTCGTCGCACGGAGAATATGAAGTCGATATTCAATTTCACGCCAGGTACCGGCAAGCAAGTCGGCATCCACAGAGGCTATTACGGTTGTAATTCTGGCTTTTAGGTCATCAATGTTCGACACTCTCCTCCTGTAAACGTTGGTCCTTTACAAATCCCGAAAGGAAAAAGTCCAGTGACGTTATATCAGGTGATCTGGGTGGCCAAGGAATTGGACCTCCTCGTCCAGTCCATCTTCCTGTAAAATGATCATTCAAAGAACTACGAACGATGGTACCCCAATGAAGTGGTGCACCATCTTTTTGCGAAAAGACATGTGGCTGAAGCTCTTCTAGTTGTGGAAATACGAAGTTTTTCAACATGTCTAAGTATACGACTGATGAGACCATCTTTTCTGTAAAAAAGAAAGGCCCAATGACTCGGTCGTGCATTAGTCCACACCACACATTAACCTTTGAGGAATCCCTTTGCAATAGTTGCCAAAAACAAAAGAGAGAAAAATGCAATTAATAAGCAGACGATATTTAGAAAAGTACAGATATTTAGACTGGAAAAAAAATTATCTGAAATTAACCACACGCGCAGACGATATTTACAAAAGTAAAGATATTCAAACCTAAAAAGGAAAGTATATAAGTTGTTTCATCAATAAATGCCATAAGTTTGTTCATATCTTCATTATTTTATGAGTTATTAAACATCAAAATGGGTCCGGGACTTTATAAACACCCTGTATTTTAGTTTCATTTCTGAAATACTCGCTCACATATACAAAGAAATATTAAAATAATTTTGAAATTCATCCTACTTTGGTTTCATAATACAGCTATAAAGATAAATAAATAGATAAAATCTATATTTCTATTCTGTATAATTATATAGCAAAGATATTGAATTAAATATATAAAAGCTGTAAATGCATCGTTTATTTTAGAAGTAAAATTATTTTGCAAATAAAAATTTTTAAAAAACGCAAACATTTTTCTGGCCTTTCATTTTGGTTCGGCAATTAAAATATTCCCGAATTCCATTTTTCGTGGCTGTAAGCTGGCAAATATAATAACTTTGTCAATCAATATTTCTTTGGTATAATGAATATGCATTAATGCCAAAGAACTTCAAAATCTTCCGTCATAGTAGCTCTATTATAGTTTTTAATCTTTTCAAAGCACTTGCGGAACGTTCGCATTCACAAGATGTTATCGGCAGTGTAGCTGCTATGTGCAAAAGCCCATCAGTATTTGGGGAAAAGTTTTTTATTCGAAGCTTTTAAACCCAAAGTTGGTGTGTTTGGGAGCTTTGTTTTGGGAATA
This sequence comes from Stegodyphus mimosarum, assembly GCA_000611955.2. Taxonomy (NCBI): domain Eukaryota; kingdom Metazoa; phylum Arthropoda; class Arachnida; order Araneae; family Eresidae; genus Stegodyphus; species Stegodyphus mimosarum. Next base: position 307,206 of record KK114319.1, read on the forward strand.
GATGTAAAATGCCATCGCCAACGTTTCATCTCTTCGGTTTAGAAGTTCTGGAGAGGGTAAACCATCTTTATATGTCATTTTCAATTCATTTACAGCAGTTTCGTGTACATGATCAACGCAAACTGATGGTAGTATGCAAAACAGGGATGATGCGGTCTTTTCTAAATTTAAAAATTGAGATTTTAAATGTAAAATGAGATGGTCAAGTCATTAACATACATTTGCCTTCTGGTCCTACACACTTGCAAAATTGTAAAGAAAGGAGCAAAGCGCATCAGAAGTTTTACACTGAAGAAATCAAACACCAATAAATATTGAGTGTCTAATGCGTTTTTCGAGCTATATAATGTGTTCAAATACATTATGTAGCGTTTTATTCAAATACATTATCTAGCGTTTTCGACTTAGTAATTTTTAAAGTTCCTGCCTAGAATTTACAGCTAAATGTTTGGAACCTTGAGAACTGGTAAGCGAATAATCGCTTTAGCTCAGAGAACAGAAACTCAAGAAGGTAAATTTAATTACCCTTTATTTCTCAAAATAAAGTTTATAGATGGCCCTTTCTCATACAAACAGAACAGCCACCACTTGGAATTTAACTCAAGAATACTAAGAGCTAAAACTCAACTAATGCTTAAATAAAAATAGCCGAAGCTATCAAAATTCTACAGGAGTTGGCCCCGTAAACGCTAACTAAACGGCGAAGCTATCAAAGGCCTGAAATACAGCCGAGCGTAGAGAGTATAGCCAAAAGGCAAACGCGCGCTAGTCAAAATCTCTGGCTCTCTAACGAAGTCTTTGGAACTTTGTGGTTTTACTGGCCATCAGCAGAAAAACAATATCCTGCTCTTGCCAGTTCCTAATGTAGTCCCATGTAGGGCCTGACAGAGAAGAAACCTGAAAGGAATTTTCTCTCGTGGAGGTGGAAATGTGCCACATATATATATATAAATATTATTATTATAGCCAAAAATTTCAAATGAGAAGAAAAGATTACTTACCTTTTTCCAAAACAGAAATGCTTCCTTTAGAGTTCAGTTCGTTAGAAAGTGTAGAAGTTTTTGGAGAAAAGAAACTCAATTCTTCACAACTTTTTAGCATTTTTTTTAAGCCATGCTTTCTTTTTTCAGGCGTCTCATTTTAAGCGATTTATATTAACTAACACAAATTAAAGCATTATTTCTAGTCACACAACACAAATAACAACAACGGCAAAATTTGTAGAAAAACATAGTAACTTTAGAAGACGTTAGATTTGATCCGTTACTTTTCACTTTCTCGTGATCAATCTGGCTGGACCCCTCGTAGTTTATCCTTAAGGGCTGTTTGGACCTCCTAGTGATTCCGGCAATTTAGTAAAATGCTTCGGTTCTATTCTTCGGCAAGCCTTTGTTCTTAAACAGAAGAGTGCAAAGAGTTTGTGCCTACGTTTTGTGTTATTTTTAGATGTTTACGTTTTTGCTTAAAAAAAGAGCAGAAGCTTTAAAACTGCAAAAAAAAGCAGTTTCAAGAATTTTGCAAAAATCGATGTTCTACACTACAGAATTTAAAAATGAATAACTATTATTTTAAAATTTTAGGCCATGAATCTGAACTTATTATATGATATTAATCAACCAGAAAAAAATTAACAATATTTTGGCATTCCCGTCTGAGGAAATGGTGATGCCCTTTAATACTAATATTTAATTTTTTTCTGTTACTTCTCTGTTGTGCATTATGATCAAAAAGTAAAATACATTTGTTTTTGGTAAACAACTATAGTGTAAAACATCTTTTTTTTTTTTTTTTTTTTTTTTAAAAATGCCCATGCCAATAAAATTATTTCTCTCGGAAAAGGTGCTGTTCATTCATGGTTTCGGCCTGATGTTGACAGTATATATAATTTTACAGTTGCACCAAATTTTTATCATTATAATTATTATTTCATGTATGCTAACTGTTTGTTTAAATCAGTATGGCAAAGCATACAAAGGTCATCTGTCTATGGAAAGGGATGCCTTCGCATAGACATGTCTAGGGAAGGGATGGCATCCCAATTGTGGAGAACTTTCTAAGGGAACCTGGTTTGTATTTACCTTATATATAAGGAAATCCATAAAAGCTCGTTCAGCTCTTTTCGCTGATATTCTAACCCATGTCGAACTAACATTGTTGAGCAATATTATACGTTCTGCCCACTAATGACGGTTATATAGTTTTTGCATTCTTTTAAATTCTCTTGTTTTATACTTCCTTGTAATCGGTAATTATCTGATTATTTGTCCCAAATACAGACGCACACAAAATAAATAAATAAAATGAAATAAAAATTATAAAATAAAATATTTGGCAGTGAATGAACTACCTTCGTATTTAGAAGCTACCCTATTAAATCATTTTAAATTACAAGAATTTAAATTGCTAGATGACTACGAAGATAAAATTTATAACATTGAAAGCATCGAAGCTGACATGCTTTCTATATTACTCAAAAAAAAAGTTTAATATTTTTGCTTGTTATTGACTTAACTGAAATTCGAAATTAATGTAAAAAACAATCAATCAAAATTATTTTACCGTGTCTCCTTCCGTCTTTTGTGCAATATTTAGATAATACGTAGCAATTCTTAAAACTAAATACCATAGCTTACTTTTTTTCCTTTCTTTTCTTTCTTCTTTTTTTTTTTAATACTTATTTTCTTTTAACCATTATGCTTTTAAAGGTGTCTTCTTGTTTCCGCGATTCGTGTTTCCGTGGTTGTCAAAAACGTTCCTGTTTTTCGAAATCATCAGTCTTCATTAACCATTAAAGTTAATACCCCCACTATGTACCCCCCCCCAAAGGGTCGAATGGGCTTTGGCCTCCCCTAAAATGTAGGAAAGCAAAAAATTTTTAGATTTTAAAAGAAATAAACAAAAAAAATATTTACGATCTCAGATCTTTGCATGAGAGAGATAGATGTTCAAACTCTGCGATGATTTTGGCAATGAACTAGAAGATCGTTTCCTAAAGTAAAAAACAATTTTTTACCAAAATTCTACATAAAGGTAAGTTATAAAAAAATCTTGCAGAATCGTTCTATTCGTTCTGAAACGACGTTTTAAAATCACGTTCTTTCTTCTAAAACGACTTCTTCTTTGGTCTTAATTGCACCTTTGCAACTTTTAATTTTTTCATTTATGCAAATCCAATAAACTAAATTTTCCCTATTTCTATTCCGAATTTGATACTGATAACTTTCATCAAGGGCTAAAGGATTTTTTTTTCCTTTTAGTTTCAATAATGTCTAAAACATCCATACTGATTGAGCTAATATTGTAGCAGAATTAGAAATGGAATGAAATTTAAGATTTCGAGAGGAGCCTAATCTAACGAAAAAACTGCCCAGCTCTTTTTAATGACTCATCGAAACACCTCCTGAGGAGTTGTAGGAGGAGGACTGTACCAGTACCCCCTTCCCTACATACATGTACTGTGTACATACTACTATGTAGGAGGTACTGACTGTACCAACACGTTGGCTGTATCCTCCGATTTCGCGGGAACAGGAAGAATTTTGAAAACCGCGAAAAGATGAATCGTGGAAACAGACCTAATTCACTTTTAGATGCTTGGTCCGAAAGGCTTTTCTTCTTTAGTAACATTAAGCTTGATAGCTAGAGGGAAAGTGGGACCGGAGAAGGAGGGCTATTCAAAGCTGGAAGAGAACAAAAGTTTACGATTTGAAAGTGTCACATAACCTTCGGAGTACTTTGCCGCGGCTTGTGTGCTGGGCAGGGGTGACTTTTCCTAATTTTACTTCTAAACGGAAAATCGTAGGTTTTCCGATCAACCTTTGTTAATCATACGAATTTTGTGGGAAGCTGGAAAGCAATATTTTAAACTTAAGGCTTATCTATTGAAAATTATTTAGCACTTTTAAGCATAAGTAATGGTGAAGCGGGGGGGGTGCCCAGGGCACCCCCCTGGCTACGCGCTTGATTGGATAGTTTTTAACATTGCTGTCTACATGCAATTCATTTTCCATTAGAAAAGTGTTTAGTTTCGCAATACGCTTTTCTCTTTGATAAATGATGACTACATGTTAATTTTAGTTAATAAACACTATACAACAAGCTGAGTCCTTCATAATTTTCTTTTCGAATTTTTATTTTCACTTGCAGAATCCAGATGTTCCGTGGAGCACAGTTTAAGACCACTGACCTAGTCTAACCTACATGGAATACATATAGAAGACTAATCTTTGAAAACGCCTATGCAATCAGCTTGTTCGGTAGGATTCAAATTGCGGTTGAACTACCAGACTTTCCTTGTTTTGGCCACGCCGATACTTACATAGCTTGCGGAAAAGCATAGAAACTTAAATGCAAAAAATATTTTGCCTCGCTTCATTAAAAAAAATTTTAATTCAAAATTCATCATTAAATGTATTCGAAGCGTAACAAAATTCACTGAAACTTGCGACGAAAATGGCAACTTTATAACAAAGATTAAACATAAGCGAAATCATTAACAAATCTTTTGAATAAATGAAAAAGCAAAGCCCAAATCCGATATTCTTGATAGGCAAAAAGCTCTTAAATGCTTATAATTGCTTCATAGTCAATGGCTGTATTAACAATGTCTAGTCAAGCAAGAGCAGTGCCAAGCAAGAGATTTTACCATTAGATTGCGATATATAATTTAAATGTGACGGAACATTTAAAAATCTAATGCAACTTTTTTAGGAATTTAGGGTGATTTAGAAAAGGAGATGTACCGGTACCGATGCTACCTACTGTTCATTCGAATATTCAATAGGATTTTAATGTACCATGAATTTTGAGAAGCCTGTGTGAAAAATATAAAATAAATGTGTTAAATAAGAGTTAAAAAAAATTCGACGAGAAAACTGCTTTTTCTGAAAGGTTACAGTTTTTTTTTTTTTTTTTTTAGCCCAAAGAGCGTTAGCCCAGAAGGACTATAAATTTCGTTTTGGCATTTTGCATTGGTTCACTATAAATGTCGGTTCACTTTTCAAATTGTTGCTACCAAATACTAGAGCCCTGTATTTATTATATTTAAAGAAATTAAATAATGAAGAATCTACATAAATGTATGCATGCTTCTCTCATTGTGATAAAACAACGGTTCATAGAACCATCAAATTTTGAACAACGTACGTTTTTACCAGAATTTGGAGTTTATTTTGCGTCGATTCACTAAAAGCGTTGTTTTACTTTTGAAATTCTTGCCATCAAATATTATCGCCCTGTATTATATTTAAAAATGTTAAGTAATGAAGAATCTGCATAAATGTATGTTTGTTTCTCCCATTGGAATAAAACAACGCTACCTAGAGCCATCAAATTTTGAATATTGAACGTTTTCACCCGAATATGGGTATCTGGAAGACCAAACTCGAAATTTGGAATTCGTTTTATTATAGATTTCACATTTTATAAAACTTTAACGAATTTTTGATTAACAAACTCAAGGATTTCAAAGCGAGCAATGGCAACGTTTACAGAAAAAATACTTTTATCTTCAGCGCGTGAGACTATGTATGGGAAATTCTAAAGGTATGCTCATTTTAAAATTATTTTGCGATATTGCTCTTGAATATGGTTTAAGTGCGAAAAACATGATATTTAATAACTAAAGGCAACACACAAAATGTTAAAAGAAACGCCACTTTGGACGTAATTTAAAATCTAAAATCGTTCAGTTTTTTTTTTTTTTTTTAAATCTCGAAAATGGAAAGATTAATAATACAAACGTCTGAATTTTTGCACTGAAATTGTTCAGAACTGAATTTTAAAAAAAAAATTAATAAATAAATTACTTTGCTGCCTTTGCTTTTACATTTCTTTTTGAAATTAAATTGTGAATAAAAATATTTTCTTTCGGGGAGAACCTAAACAACAAAATGTGTAAATTTAATTCCATTGTCAAATGTATAAGCCATTATCGTTTTTAACTTCTCATGGGCGCCCCGTGTTTTATTATCCTCAATATAAAATTGTAGATGAATTCTGTCAATAGAATTATTGATATTATTGCCATTAACTATATGATAAAATGCCATTAAACTATATGATAAATTATTTTGCCCCTTTTAGCGCATTAACATCCACTTGAAATTAAAGCTTCCTTAAAAACCTTTTTTTTTTTTTCTTTTTTTTTTTTTTTTTTCCTTTTTTTATTCTGTTATTTAGTCTGAATTGCACGTTAGCAATGATGAAAGTTTTACTCATTATTAAAACACAATCAATAAATTCAAGAAAATTGTGACACAAAGAAAAATAACTGAACGTCATTCAGAGAATAGGGAAATCTTATTGAATATTCAGTTTCGGAAATTGGACGTAAGAGCAATATTCAATGGACATTTTACTTGAAGCTAAAATGAAAAACAAATATCGCCAATTCGTCATTTAGTGCGCCAAGATGGCAAATCAAAGCGCTTTTTTTCTTCCTCTGCCTCAGACTACAAACAGTTTTTAAAGATATATTCAAAATTGCTCAATTTATCGTTCTTGTTTTAAAAGAGAGCGAATAATTAATTTTATAGCCTATGAAAATTTCAAAACTTTACAACGGCTATGTTTTTAGATACTGAAATTTTAAAATCATGAACATCAAATAGTATACAAAACCGAGCGATTTTCAAAAATTCAGAAATAAATTTCATTGAGAGATCGATGACAGAATTATACTAACTGTAAAATACCGTGGGTGAATTAAATAAAAGCTTATAATAAACCTGCGAATTTAAGGAAAAAATTGTCTTATACAACAAATTTCACCCTATGATAACTTAAGAACTCCGTTCTTTATTATTTCTGGATTTCGAATTTGCTTTTTTTAATTCGTGTGTATAGCGTGCAGGGGGAATGTTTTGAACGATTCAGTTATAAACGTAAGCAGTTATTTCCTGTTCCTTACTATATTCTGCGTGTGTCTTCTTTTATTTTTTTCAAAATTTCAGTTACTCTCCCATTCTTTTACTTTGTAAAAACGATTGTCATTAACAGTTGTTTCATCCAAAGGACAAAGTTAAACAACTTGAAGACAAGCACTAAAGCGTAACATCGTTACCGATTCAATCTTGCGTGCTTTAGAAAATTGATCAAAACAAGAGAAAAGTAATTGAGCAAATTAGTATTTCTTATTTCCTTTTTTTTAAAAGTTCAAATAAGGAGTAGCTTTGAGAAATGCTTATGATTAAATGCACGGAGCAGTTAACTTCGAAAACTTGCTTTATTCGTATTTTTCATCACGTTGTTATAATCCAAAGAGAATATTTTAGCTTAAAATTAATTATAATAATAATAAGTGAATGAATTAAAATTAAATTAAATTCTGAAACGGTTCAGATTTTAACGTCGCACCACAGGTTTGTTAAGATGCTCTCAGACCGTTGACCAATCTGCCCTTGGGTTCACTCCAGTTAAAACAATTATTTTTTTCTTTTTAACTATATTATTAAACGTCGTTTTCTTCCCACTTACGCCGCCTAAAGTTCAACAGTAAAAATCACAACTTTTTTTTTAAAAGCAGCATATTTTTCGAATTACCGATACAGTGTTACGTGTCGCCATATATTTTTCTTTTTCTCCCCCAGTCTTTTCTCATTTTATATTACGATAAACCTCGAATTACTGAAACCGCAGATACGGGGGAACCACTATATATATCGATTAAGTTAAAAGAAAAATAGCGCTTATAATATTGAGTTTCCTCGATAGTGAGAAAATAAACAAGTAAGACAGGTGCTCCTGGGGGAAAAGTTTACAATAATTACGAGACCGGACAAAATGAGCTCAAGGCTACTTGATTTTAATGCAACGTTAAACTGATTACTTTTTACCGTATTATTAAAAAAAGTGATCCAAAAATGTATACGATTTAGAATATCAGTTTAGATAAGAAGAAAAAAAGTAATTGTAAATTACATTTATTAAACTTCGAACTCGTAAAACAGCAGGCCATTTAAAAACGAACTTCAAAGTTTGCTGTAAAAAACGCATTGTTTTAAAAAAATTAAAACAGCATTGTTTTACATTTAAGGCACATTGTGCTATCTATTAAACATTCTAATGATGTTTTTCTATATATGTAAATGCAAATATTTTATTTCGTATTTAAATTCAGCGCATTAAAATTCGGAGCACGAAGGCTTCAGCTGGAAATTCAGTAAAATAATATAGAAAAAAACTGAATGTTAAGTAGTGTCGCCATCTAGTGCTTGAAAGATGAACTTCTGGAGCATTCATTTGAATTCACCTCTTTATTTATAACAGTAAAATCATTCTTAATACAAACCAGGGCGAGGAACTTGCGTCACCTGAATATGAAAGGAAAGCAAAATCAAATTTTATAAAAAAAATATGAAAGAGTTCAGATTTTAACGATCACCCAAAAGGATGGGTTCCGGTTTTTACGCTCTCGCTGAGCTCGCAGTCTCTACTCTTGCACTCATACATGCTAATGCATTTCTTTTTTGTATTTTTAGCTTTATTATTAAGCTTCATTTTCTTCATACCTACGCCATGCACAGTTCAACAGCAAAATTACAAAAATTTTAAAAGCTATATAAGAACGCATGTTTAGAATTTCCGAGACAGTGTTAAATGTTGGCATACCATTTTCTCAATTTTTTCTCAGTTCATCATATCTGTGTTCAGTTTTCTTAGCTCGTTCTTACACCACATAAAATTTCATTTTACCAGTAAAATCGCAATATATTTAAAAACAGCATAGTTTTAGAATTTCCGATATACAGTCCCGTGCACTCCAGATAAAAGTGTTTTATTACGCACAGTGTTGCCAGTGCTTGGTTTCTAATCGCTTAATCAAAAACTCGTTAAAGGTTTAAAAACTATGAAATTCAAAATTCGGGCTTCTAGGTGCATATGTTCGGTTGGAGGACTACGTCAATCAAAATTTGGTGACTGTAGATACTGTTGTTTTTTCACAATGCGAGAAACATACATACATGCAGATTCTTCATTATTTGATTTCTTTAAAAAATTCAGAACGATAATACTATTTAGTGGCAACAATTTGAAAAGTGATACAGCCGTTTATAGAAGACGACGCAAAATCCCGTTTCGAGACGAGGATTAACACCTTTTTGGACTAATAAATTATATTATTAATACTGATGAAAACATTTCTAGAAAAAAATTTGACACTTGTCTAAAGTTAAAAAGCAGTCGACGCCATAAGTTATTTTAATTTATTATTGTCACTTAAGCACTAATAAATAAATATCATTTATGGTAGACTTATAATTTTAAAAAATATGCTAGAGCTAACATAAACAGTGGCTCACATCTGCTTTCGGACATTTTTGTTTTCCAATTTACATAATTCCCAAATATGAGATGCTAAATATTATCTAAATGACTTTGTGTTTCTGTCACATACGCTATTGATCATCCTTTTCAAAACCTAATTCTTTTAGAAAAAAATATTCTAAACCTTTTAGGTAAAAACATCTTATTCAAAAATTTTGAAAGTGGACTCATAAAAGTAAACGCTTTAAACAAACAGTTTATTTTTAATAAAAAGATGAAAAAAGTGGGACATTTACTATTTCTGGGACATTTACTATTTCTTTCAATATCTACTAGCTAACGATGCTTTTCATTCTTTGGAATAGATTCAGCTAATGTTTTCGAGCAAGTATGTTCCACTCCTCCGAAAGAGTTGCTTTTTAGTATAGCTTTCGGAGATATAATATGTTTCATTATTCTTTTCTTCAACTCATTGCAATAGATATACGATAAGATTTTTAAGTTCGGAGAATACGGAGTTTTGATAACTTCATAACAGTTATATAATATCCACAAACGAACATTTAGGTCACTCCGTTTGTTTAGTATCGTCATCCCAATAGAGCTTCAATGCATTTTGCATTGAAACTTTTTCCTGCAGATGCTTTCATGTTTTCATTAAGAATATATTTATATTAATCCCTATTATTTTCTACAAAAACTAAATTTTTCCATCCCACTGACAAAGAAACATCCCCAAACCATTAAATCCTCTCGAAGTGTCGGAATACTTATGTGAGTTCATTTGTTCATTTTCAGAACGTTTTGAATACATTTTTAGCCCAAAGAGGCAATTTCCGCAGAAGGACCATTAATTTCGTTTTTCCAATTTTTTAATAATTTTTTTAATTTTAATAATAATTAATTATTTTTTTAACTTCCATCCAATTTTCAATAACGTACGTTTCCAACCGAATATGGGCATAAGAAGCCCAAATTTTGGAATTTGGAATCTGTTTTATTATCGATTTTATATTTTGTAACACTTTAACGAATTTTTGATTAAGAAACTCAATGATTTCAAAGCGAGCAATGGCAACACTGTACCGAGGGGGGGGGATATCCCCAGTGCGCAAGACTATGATATTTAATAAATAAAGGTAATACGCCAAACGTTAAAAAAAAAGTCCATTTGGGCGTAATATAAAAGTCTGAAAGCTTTTAGATTTATTATTATTTACTAAAGATGTTTCGAATAACTTTCAAAACAAGCGGTTTTAAAATAGATGGTTGATAGTATATGTGAAAGAAAAACAAAGCCATTTCGTCAATATTTTGTAACTGATAACTTCAAATGAATCTGAAAAATACAAGGGTCCGAGAGAGCCATTGCATTACCAAATGTATCAGCTACATACAGTGGCTCACATTTGTCGGACACTTGTATTATTGACATTCATTTGCATATATAGTGTGTAAAATATTAAAATACAGTACTGCATTAGAATTGTTTTTATTTTAAGCCTTGCTTGTTATAAATAAATATCATCAAAATATTCCTTGTAACGAAATAATTTATCAAAACCTATAACTCGGTAACTCACATAATAATTCTGATACTCGAAACCTTTGAGATATTTCGGCAGATGAAGTTTCTTATCATTATTTTTATTTTCTTGTACGAAGTAAAGGAAGTATTGTGATCGCGAAAAATTTCGGGTTTCATATTTCAACGGAAATATCCTGACCGTTCTTGAATATATTTTGACTATTTTTTTGCTTTACGTACGGACAAAATAGAGAACTCTTTTCCAAACGGATTGTAAAATTGACCTAAAATTGATTCGAAATTAGTTTTTTCACGATGTCTGTAGGTACGTATGTATCTCGCGTAACTCAAAAACGATTACCGTAGAATATTGGAATTATGTATGTGAGACTGCTATAACATCCTGTTGTGCACCTCTCTTTTTCTCTTTTTAATTGCAATCGGCAGTACGAGAAGAATATATATTCATGTGTCTGTGTGTGTGTACTCACCCCCTTAGCTCGACTTAAAAGCGCTTTCGGCCTTTCGCAATCGTTGTACTTCCAGTTACAGAAGTGTTTTAAATTAAGAGAGTATTTATCTTTTGGCAATCCCCCCTTTTTTTTAAGTTATTTTGGAGAATTAAAGAAATCTAACTTTAAATCTGGTCTCCCGGTTCCTATACTTATATTCGGTAAACTTTTATTCTGTTTATGCAAAAATAAAATTGAGAGAAATTTGACTGGCGTAAGACAAAATGGAGAGGGATATTAATTTCAAAATTAAAAATTTTTGATGTCATTTTCAACTTGTCTTGAGGGATCAGTTAATGAAGATGGAATAATTCGAGGAAATAAGTTTAAATGAAGTGCAGCAAAAAAATGTGTATAACTTAATCGGCCGTGCAAGGAAATCGTGTGGTGTTTACACTAGATTTTTCATTTTAAATGAAAATACATCACAAAAATTATCGTCTGCATTTGGAAATTATTACTTGTTTAGCAAAATATATTAATAGTTCCATATCTGAGGTGAACATGGCAGGACACTGCAACTAGTGACAATTTCTATTAGATGCTTAACTATTCATCACTTTAGTAATAGTAAAAGTATTCGAAACGTACAAAATATCTTTTTCGCTGTCTTTGATGTAATAAAATAATGGAAATTACGTGAAGTGTTGAAAATGCGCTGATATCTGGACAACACTTCAAATTAATACAAAAAACTTGAGGATCTATCCTACGAAATACTGAATACAACCTAAATATTAGTGCAGCGAAACTTACACCGGATTTAGAACATTTTGTAATAAAACCATTAGAAGAATCGTTAGAGCATATGGAGACAATGGGTAATCTCTTTGTTAGCTAGGAAACAAAGAAAATGCTTCTGAAGTTTACAAAATCCATGGTGATCAAAGATTTATTATATTAAAACAATGTTATATTTGCCAATGAGTCACAAATGAATACATTTAGGTTTAACAGACGAAATCCTTGAGGCGAAAACCAGATGAAGAATTAAATCCTAAAAATTCATTGCCTACTGTTAAGCATGAATTAATGATGTGGCTATGTTTCGCTTCCTTTGGGATGGGAAATTTAATTTATACAGAAAATAATATAGATCGGTATAAATATATAAATATTCTAATGAAAACCTGAAAGCACTTTTAAATTCATTCAGATTCTAATAGGATGACGATCCTAAGCCTATAATAGTCTCTAATCTTCGCTTGATTGTTATACAACCGTGCTGAAGTTTTAAAAACTCCTCCATATTCTACGAATTTAATTCCTACCGAATGTATATGAAGGGAGTTGGAAAAGAATAGGGAAACATGGGACATTTCTTCGAAAGCTTTGCTAAAAGCCATTCGTACAGAGTAGTACAAAATAGAACATTCTTACTCGAAGAATTAGAAGTGTGATTTTAGATAAAGGATATCCAACAAAATATTGGATATCTTGTTAACCATTCTTGTTTTTATTAAATATAAACTGTTTGTTCAAAGTGTCCGAACACTTACCATATATTCCAGCGTATAACACGTATCGGGGTAATAGGGCACCTATAATTTCGAACTATATTTATTCATCTTTAAGTATATCCGCCGTACAACGCGCACCCTTTTCTTTACAAAGAAACCTGAAAGATACATGTGCGATGCTCTTATCTTTTAAAGTCATTGATTCGAAGAATTTTCGCAGGCATTCCAACAATGGTATACCGAACTCACAAGCGATAAAGGGAATAATACGTGTGGAGGAGGGGAATGCTTGAGGGAAAGAATAATTTTGCAAAGAAGGTGGGTTGTATTCAATGCAGGTTTGCACAAGAATATTATTTCAGAGTTTTGAGAAAAGTTGGCAGAATTTGGGATCAAAATGCCTTTCCGACCCGAATGAATTCGCGGAATCGGGAGTCAAGTGTTTCCTCTTTCTGTATTCTCTTTTGAAGCCGGAACTTTCAACGGCTCCTGCCAAGCACAGTGCTGGTTTCAAATGCAAAGTCATTCAGTTTGCGAAGGAACATAGAAATCGGGCTACAGCAAGAATGTTTGGTATTCGTGAGAGATGGATCAGAGTAACAATGCTGGTGAAGGTGAAATAGAATTCGATGATGTGCCTGAAGATATAACAGAAGACGAATATGACAAACTTTTCATTTTACCCGATAATGAAAATTTTGAAGTTTTTCTTTTCTTATTTTTAATCTATTATTTTTACATCTGGCGTATAACGCGCATCCGTAAATTTCTATCTCACTTTTTGTATGAAAAGTGCGCATTGTACGTCTGAATATACGGAGAGTTCAATTTCAAAAATTTTTTAACAACTTAAGAGTTACAATGGAAGAGTTTTTAGTTTAAGTTGCGTTTTTGGTAAAAAAAGAATTATAATAATCAAGTAAATGGTAATTATTATAATGAAAATATATTTACTTGATTATTATAATAACGCGTTTTATTAAAAAAGAATTATAATCAAGTAAATATTAATTATTATAATGAGAATATATTTACTTGATTATTATAAAAACAAGTAAATATATTCTCATTATAATAATTAAATAATTTTTTTAGAAAACAAGCAGATTTCGAGAAAAGATGATTAACAGTATGCGTGAAAAAAATACAAAATTAATTTGCTTGTATTTCGTACCTGATATTTGCAAGTAATACTGGAAAGCACAAGTGTCCGGAAAGAAATGTGAGCCACTGTATAAGTTAATACCCTAATATCACTTAATTATGCTAACTACAATTTTAACAAGTCTTTTCTAATTTAATTTTTTATCCTTTGGTTATCATTAGTTGCCCCTATTTTTGAGAAATAAATTCTTTATATGCAGATTTAAATTTGATTAGTAATTATATGGGGAATTCTTCAATAAATATGACACTTTTACTTCTTATCACCTAATTTTCATTTTTGCTTGCGGTATTTCTGCTGAGTCCACAGCACAGGTAGGGAGGAAACACCATTGTTCATCCGTTTTGTTTTGTTCTGTTTCCCCAAATCCATAGTTATATTTCACACTATGCATCCAAGCGTGGCCAGCTGCAAAAACGAACCTTTTATAACCTCGTTTTTCTCACGTATTCTTTTCCTGCGAAAATAGTTCGTTACTTGTTTATTTACTTTCTTTCCTATTTGTTTTGCTTAGTTTCTTACTTAATGGAATTGTTCTCGAAATGGTCAGGAAAGGAAAATAGTCACTTGATACTTTTTATCCTACATTTTGGTGTTTAACTGAAGAAGTAACTGCAACTGCAATATGAGCTTCGAATGTAACTTTTGTAAGAGTACACTATAATAGGCGCCGCTTAATATGATCACGTTTGTCCACTCTATTTTGATAACGTTAACGGAATGATAAAATTAAACCGTGAGAAAAGATCCATGAGAAACTGAGAGTCATATAGGTGCAATAAGACGCGGTCGTAGCAGATTTAAATCATATTTCTTTTATTGCAGTTAAACATTTTGCGGCCACAAATAAATAAGCACACTCATAATGCCTATTCCAAAACAGTACCATTTTAGATATTGTTGCGTTAGGAAGAAACTCTAGCAGCGTCTTAGCAAGAATAGATGTAGTAGCAAAGTGCGGAATTATTTCAATATGGAAGCTTATTAATTGAACAAATTTCGGTTTTAATTCCGAACTGGCTAAGCCATCAATAGTTTTGTAAAAGTCACATTTATGGAATATTCTAGAAATGACGCAGTTCAGAAAAAGTTACTACTTTTAGAATACAACGGGAAAATACCCAGATTAAAATGAGGAATTAAGAGGCTATTGCTAATTTTGTTATAATACTTTATTTCTATATTTTTATCTTACACACACACACACACACATATATATATATATAT
>KK114319.1:334375-346020 GCA_000611955.2 Stegodyphus mimosarum
ATTTCTTAAATACAAAATAAGCATTCTGAAATACTTCTTAAATATTTTTTTTTAGAAAATTCTTCTCACAACTAGCAACATTTTCAGCAATTGTTAAAAACGTTTGCAGTTATTACAATGTTTGAAACATTGTTTTCAAGATCCTATTTTAGAACAAATTGCAAAAACTCAAAATGTTCGCCCTTCCACATTACTGTTTGTTTTCCTAAAAATAACGGAAATACAACTCTATAATACGTCTTTCTTGACCAGATATTCTACCTTATTAATGATCAGTTGATATTTGTAATTAACAATCAAAAGTTTCGGCGGAATAAAAAATATATAAAAAGTTAAATCTCGTGGTGATTTTTTTAATAAACTTCATTTACGGCGAAAAGTACTCAATTGATTTCCATTACGGCAATTCTTCACCTTCTCTACGGTTCACATCACTAACTTCTATAAAATAACGTTTCGTATGTAAAATGCCACCAAGGGTGAACCGCCTCTTCCCGCCCTCTAGCTGAGCCAATAATGAGATAGAATGTCACATCGGTTATGAAGGCCCCGGCATAGCACAGACATTAATCCATGGGATTTCATTTTATAAGACATTCTGAAAGATAAGTTATTCGCCTGCAAATGTAGTGCAGTGATACTATTTTGGCGATTAACTGCAATTTCGGCAGACGTATGCCACACATGAAGAAATTCGCTTATAGGAGGTTATGAAATAAAATGGTGGATACGTGGAATACATTTTGCACTAAACTCCCTTTCCAAGCTCAGATATTTAACCGTATATTCATTTATAATATTTTGATGATAAAAAAAATGTGTAATAAACGAAAAAAAGGACATGACGCAGCATAGCTAGAGGACGCGGCCCTCCCCGGGTGGAATTTTTCGCATGAAATATTATTTTAAAGGAGCTGTAGAGACAATAAGTTATTTCGTTGTTAGAGACGTGAAAAATGAGCAATATCCTGGCCGGGACTCGAACCTGAACTTCTCGAATACGCGCCGATTGTGCTACCGTTCCACCAAAAAGGCATGCTAGAAGGAATGAGAAAATACCTCATATGTTTAATCACGTAGATCATCGAGGCACGTAAAAAATAATGAGATTCTGATCTGCATATCGAATAAATTTAAGAGAAGAAAAAAGTTTTTTCTCGAAAAAAAGCATTCGAAGAAATCACAACTAAATTTCAACAGCTATATACCCTTGTTATAGCTTTTTTATTCCATCGAAACTTTTGAACGCAAATTACGAATATCAACTAAAGTTTGGTCACTGTAACATTAATAATGAAGAATTTCTTGTTACAAGAGAAGTTTTTAAAGAGTTTTATATCCGTTATTGGTAAGGAAAACGTGAAAGGGATTTTTGACTTTTTATAGTTTATCCGGAACAAAGTTTCAAATCTTGTAATACTCTTACGAACTTTCCCCTCAGTTGCTGTAAGCACTGCTGCTTGTGAGAAGTGCTTTCTAAATGAAAATCATTTAGAAAATATTTTGAAACTATAAATGTTAGTATTTAAGAACTATACAAATGTTTAATTTTGCATTTAAAAAACCTCTTTACTGTCTACATAACAGCAGCTGGAGCAATCAAGTAAACCTCTATAATGTCCTCGATGGTTCCGTAACAAAAAACTAATAATATAATTTTAAAACGATGGATTTAAAAGTTTTCTTCAAAAGCGGACATCGTTTAAATTTATTTCCCTATGTGCGATTTCGATATTTTTCAATTTTGTTTTGTATATCAAGAAAGGCGACAAGTTCGGACACCATCCCGAATAGCTACAGCTCTAGCTATGCCACTTATATGGCATTTCCGTGAGCCTCCATGTATTTCCGCTGCTTTTACCAATGCGTTGTATTTTTACCATATGTTGTATCCATATCTCTAAACATTAGCAGTTTGAGGCATATTGATAGACAAAATGTTTTATTTTTTTCAGGCTCGAGCAAGCCTTTCAAGATGCTGAAATTGCTACTCAGTCATTGGCAGACACACAGAGAGCCTCTAAACTTCGTACTCACTGATGATCCTTTATACTGCAGTCACCTCACCAAATCCCCTTTTCCTGAGGTTTACTCCGTCAACAGAGTCAATCCTATTTTCGAAGACGACGAGAACGAGACGAAGAATGAGACGCCTACCCTCCGTCTAAAGAGATCTCTCAGTGAGGAAAGGAGAGAGAACGAGACACGAGCTTCTGACGACACTGGCTATTCTTCCAGTGGTCAGTTTAAAAGCTTGACCACCGCGGGCAGCCTCACCGACGATGTGGGCTCACTGGAAGCTCGACACATGAGCTCAGACTCAGACGAGTACTCTCATCCTGAAGCTGTGGTTGTGTCAGCCGATGTTCACAGAGTATCCTACCCAGAAGACGTAATCGTCCTGTCGTCTTCCGCTTCCTCGAATAGCAGTCATATATTCAGTGCCAATTCGTATAGCAGCCATTACGGCGGAAGTAGTGATTCATCGCAGGAGCCTTTCGATAGTCTCACCATGTCCAGTCTTACAGACACTAGCCTTCGGGAAGACAGGCAAAAGTCAGGGTCGACAGATGCCAAGCGACCCAACTCGTTAATCAAAGAAAAACTGCAAAGGCTTTTAGAAAGAGGTAATGAACGTTCATCAGAGACATTTCTAGATTCGCTAGACCCGAAACCCTCAAGTGCCGTAGCCGACAATGAGATCGAAAAGACAAAAATGGATCTTATGAAGTCTCTGACAAGAGCTCTCAACAATAAAGTGCCAAAGCGAGAGCAAGTGTCTCCTACCAATAGCGAAGAAGCAGTGACACGCACTGATAGTGCTCTCAGCGATCAACACAGCCAATCCAAGTCTGTGGATCGCAAGAGCACTTCAAGTACGACATCACCAAAAACGCGGAATTCGTCCAAGAAATCGCCTTTGAGGAAAGATTCAAATGGAGTGACACGCCAGGACGAATCTAGTGGTTCCAGTTCGATCAGTTTTACAAAATCTAGGAAATATCAACTTCGCAGCAGTAAGTACCAGTCGACTGAAAAAGAGTCGAAACGAGAAAGTCCTAGAGAATCTTCAGGTTCTCAACAGACTCATTCTTCGCACAAATGCAAGTTATGTGAAAATGCACACCGGCCATTGGCATTTCATCAGTTGCTACCAGGTCACTGGAGTTACGACAATGTGTATCTTCCCCAGATTTCTGGTATGTGTTGTCCGTGTATGCATCACCACCACCACAATCCTTTGTATCAACCGTCGTCCGATGATGACGTTTTTTACCCACTTTATTACCACCATGATCTCGCAAGGGCTAGACATTCTTGGGCACCTTACTCCACTCCTAAGAACTTTCTTGATAATAATTCTAAGCCACACAATAGAAGTTCAGAGGACAAAGGTGTTTCTACTTCTTCCAAAGAGAATCTACGCAATTCATCTGGTCCTCGCTATTCTCCCGATGGAAGTTCCAGAGAGACGGACAGCTCACACATTTCAAATCAGCTGAAACAGTCTTTGTCAGAAAGACGATCTTTAAGAGAACCGAAGAAATGTAAATGCGAACATTGTTTAGCGTCCGTACTCGATAAGGATACTTCCAATCCGTCCAATTTTTCAAACCATCTTTGCACTTGTTACTGCCTTTCGCATAGAAGAGTCAAGTTCGCATCGGACACGGACGTATCTCAGCACAGGCACATTCATTCAGCTCCCACGAGAGTACTAAAGGACGGAAATAAACTAGCCAATGGAGACACTATTAATGCAGCTTTTGTGATGAACCTTCCGCACTTGAATGGCCATGCTCTAACAAATCAAGGAGTTAAGGACAATGGTTTAAAACCTAAAAAAGCACCTCCTCTAATACCCAGAGGACTGAAGGAGCCAATAAAGGTATGTTCCGTTAGTTTCCAACAGCTGCGTATTAAGAAAATTTGAAACAATAAGTTTAAATGTGTATTATGAATGTATAAAGTGTTTCTGTGGCTACCCACAATATTGCCAAGAAGTATTTACGTGGCAACCTAAGTATGCTCATAGAGCACGTGAGTTTGAGTATACGTGAAATTCAGCTTTTAAAATTCAATACCACCACCACCACCACTTTTCTGATTAGTATGTCTTTTTGCATTGAGTGCATTTGTTTTGTCGGAACAAACTCTAATAGAATTGTGGAGTTTTCCCTCTTTTATTTTCATTATGTTAAATTTTCAACTATTCTTGGGTGATATTGGTCGGTAAGCATGATCTACGTAACCTCGCAATGCTCATGAAATTTTGGATTCTTCTTAATTCTGTGCCACCGCGACTCGAATTGCAATCGTTTCTTGTAATTGCCCAGCATACTCCGCGGCAAGCAAGCCGTTTATCTGTTGTTCTCAAATTCTGCGGATTCTTAAAATTTTCTAAATGTAACATCGTACTGTAAACTATGACTCTTATCAAATTTATTAGGAATCCCAAAGCTACCAACAGCCATAAATTGCTCAGCAATTCGGACATCGAATCAATTTTTAAATTGCATGAAAATCTGTATGATATTAAATGTTTCTGATGCGTTTTCTGTTCCGCTCTCGGACAACCCCAATTTAATTTCTACTGCTAGTGATGACTCAGAAATTCGGCAGATCCTTCCTGTAAAACAACCCACAAGCATCCATCCATCTATACATAAAGCATCCACAAGCAAATCTAATTTTTAGATTTTCTTTACAAAATTTTTGATAAAATCAGTACAGGATATTTTTAATGTGTCTGAATAACATTAATTAAGTTTCTTAAACTATAAAATAATAAAAAAAATCTGAAAGGTTTCAGATTTTAAATTACGTCCAAAGGGGCTTTCTTTTTAACGTTGTTACCTTTATTTATTAAATATCATGTTCTTCGCACTTAAACCATAAAATTCAGTTCAACAGCAATATCGCAAAATAATTTTAAAATGAGCATATCTTTAGAATTTCCGATACACAATTCCGTGCGCTGCAGATAAAAGAGTTTTTTCCCCCCTTCCCGTAGTGTTGCCATTGCTCGCTTTTAAATCGCTTGAGTTTCATCATAAAAAATTCGTTATGTTTTACAAAATATGAAATGGATAAAAAAACAGATTCCAAATTTGGGCTTCCAGATGCGCATTTTCGGGTGGGAACGTGCGTTATTCAAAATTGGATGGCTCTAGGTACCGTTATCACATTTGAAGAAATATACATACATTTATGCAGATTCTTTATTATTTAATTTCTTTAAATGTAATACAGGGCTGCAAGATTTGGTAGCAATGGTTTGAAAAGTGATTCAGACTTTTAATGTTTCCGACGCAAAATCCCAAAACGAAAACAATAGTCCTTCGGGGACTAAAGCCCCTTTGGACTAATAATTATGTTGCTCACTTTAAATTTGCTAATAACTTTGTAAAAAGAAATGAAATAAATTAATTATTTCCTTTGGACAGAGAGTAATTTCAGTTTACCATATTTCACTCGTATATTTTACTTGCATGACAGCCGCACGAGGCTAGCGAGTTTCGCTGTAGTCACCCTGATATAATTCAACAGTGGCAAACGGAACTTTGGTGGAACCGTAGCAAACATTCTGCCGGCTTACTTAGAAACCTCCAAAAAGGGTATTAATTACGAGTTGCGGAGTAAAAGATCATAGAGTCCTTTTTTCGCCGGAAAGAGCGAATTTACCGAAGGAGAGAATTTCGGATGATCCTGCCGTCAGCTGTCTTTTGCGCCTCACCTCGAAAGGCAGCCCCAGGACGAGTATCCATCTCTTGCGTTCTGTCTTTTGCGCCTTTGGCTCATATTCGCAGAACTAAATTCTAGGATTCGTATTGATTTGCAACCTTGAAACCAAGAATGTCAAATTTTATTTCAAAATTTATGAATTTTTTATGAACACCGCATATTTTAAAGCTTGCTTTTAAAAATAAGATCATTGGAAATCATGGAATTATATTTTTTAGCAGAAGGTCAACAGGTTTCCATCCGGTGTTTAGCGAGATCTGCCAAGATCGTAGTTGATTTAAGAGACATTTGCCGGTATCGTAATCTTCTACATAATTTTTTTCCCCCTAAAATCAATTTGGTGTTCCTCTGAGTATTAGCGCAAAAAATCAAAAAGAAACGTAATGATTATTTGTTATAGTATAATTATTATAATTAATTAAATAATTATAATAATCATTTATAATCGTATAATTATAATAATTAAGATTTATTATAATAATTATTAACTCCGTAAAATTATAATCAATTATAATGCTAATAATTTAATATAATATTTATTTTTTACAGATGGATGAACTCTATCGAACATATCCCATCAATTTTAGAGACTGGGAAGCTCATTACAGACGAACTTTCCTTCAGAAAAGAAGAAAACGAGCTTTGAACATGGTGGGCATGGCCATTGGCATAATATTAGTGGTTGGAATTGCCATAGCATTGACATTTGTTTTTCTAAGAATAAAAAGGCCAGCATGATAATACACTAAATTATAATTTAAAATTATAAAAACTTTTCTAGATAAAGCAAAATTGTGAATTAATGTATGAGCTTTCCTTTCCATTACTTTATGGAAATTTGCGTAACTGAAATTGTCAAGCGCTGTTATTACATTTCAATGTACGTTAGACAAATAAAGTGCCTCTAATGATTGTTTTGTGAATAAAATAATTTTCCTTTTAAGATAGAAGAAAAACACTCCAAAGTATAACATAAAATTATCATAGCATCGCATTTGGCGTAATTTTAGTCAAGACTATCGATTTCGAGTATTTCGAGGGTAAATAGGTACAGGCCTCTCCTCATCAGGAGCAAAGAAGTCTGGAATGAAGGGAACGCGACGGTTGTCTTACTCAAAAGGAACAAAGCGAATGAGAATGTAACGCCTTCTGGCTGCAGAAATATTAATGAAAAGAGATATACTGGCCAAACTAAAACAACGTTAAAGTTTCGCATCCGAAAAGGAGAAATTAACAAGTCTTCAATGAGCTAATCATAGCTGGTAATTTAATAATAATTTTGACTTTGGGTCTGTAAAAATTATCCAAAAAAACTTTTTCCATTCGTGAATTGGATTTTCATGAAGCTTTTGACATTAACAAAGACTTATCTTGTTTAGTTTATGCCTTTAATTCTAATTCAGTCCCTCCTAACAGTTTTAAAATTCTCTTAATTTAATTTTTCAATTTTCATCGCTATTTCTACCTACAGACGGCTCTACTTTCTCGTACTTTTTGGGGGTATAAATACTGTTGCGTACGGGTTCGTAATAGATTGAATGCACAAAGGTCCAATCACAGGTTGATAAAATTTTATTTTGTCAAAACAAACATTTCAGAGTTCTGCAACTTTCCACATAATACTCGTGCAGGTTTTCATATTATCACAAAATATACTCACAGTTACACTTCAAACTACTAAGAACGTTAAACACACTGCAGCTAAAGAGCGAAGCTAAAACGGAGACAGACTCGGAACTCAGGCTGAGCTAACAGCTAACAACAACTATGAGAGCAGATGCTTTGTCCGGCCTTACACAGTTTTCACACGGCCACCGAGATATTTCTAGTACTTCCTGCTTCCCGAAATTACTGGAACGCAATATGAAGGCCGAATTGCGGTTACAGCTAGTGATCAATTACAATACCTATTACGGTGGATACAGGACTAGACCAAAAAGTCGCCAGATTGTCGCAAAGTATGGCTAAACAAAACACGTCGCCAAAACCGTTGTCAACTTGGCGATATCTTGGCAAATTACCACGATACTATTTACACAAAGTTAAGACTTGCTCTTGTATTCTTACTTTCCCAGCATAGCTCGTCTCTTTATATTTTCATGTTACATTACACAGAAAAATACAATTTCACACATATATATTGCACTAAAATCATCTATTTATGCACAAAATTCTAATCCCCCCCTCTCTCCTAAGGATTGCTCATCCCGGGCAGTGCAATCCCTGAACAGGAAGTCATACTTACAACTAAAGCAAATCAAAGCAATACTTAAACAATAAGTAATAAAATACTAATTCAATAAATTAACTAATAAGTCAATAAATGAGTGCACAACTTTAAAAGCAAATGGAATCATGGTCTTAGTATACTATTTACATTATACACACTATGAGCACTGCGTACAGTAAGAGGGTAGGTAGCCTGTCGTAATGAACGACTTTATGCTTAGAATTCGGTGACTTAACGTCGTTCAGTCAGTCTGTTTAGGACCATTCGAAGGTAGCTGTAGTTTAGGAGAGTAGTTTCCGTCGAATCGCATTCCACAACCACACCTTTTCTTCTTCATTCAATCGATGTCCTGTAGCTCTAGTGTCGTATAGGGTCTTCATCTTCTCCGTCGTCAAATTGAGTTGCTTGTTGAGAGCACTGCCATAGGCAAGTGAAAACACAGATAACTTCTTGTCCCAGTCCTGTTGATTTCTGGAATCCAGCAGCGAGAGGTTTTAAAGAATGGTTTTGCATTAAATCTCTCTACCATGCCGTCTGAATGGGGATCTAAAGTTGTCGTTTGGGTTTTGTCGATGCCGAGTAAGTGGCATATTTCTTTAATTGCAACCCAGGTAAAATTTCTTCTTTGATCGAAATTTAACTGAAGAGAGACTCTGAATCTGGAAATCCAGTGCTGTATCATCTTAAACATACAAATATGCACACGTACATTTTATTCAGTTTTCCCTTGCGCTGATTTTTAATAATGTGGAATGGTACAAAAATCAATAATAAGATTACTAAATGGGTAAGAAGGTGTTACTCGTTCTTTGGACAAATCATCCATTATCTGACTCTCAAAAACAGGTTTGTTTTTGAAACAAGTTATACATTGAGAAATAACTTTACGACAAACATTTCTCCATTTAAGAGCCAAAATTTACGTCGAATATGATAAAATAATGCATGTGAATTAACATGCAAATACTTTAAATGATAATATCTCACAATTATTAATGTGTACTTATCTAGCAGTACAAATGGGCTTTTCTCACATGTACTGAGGTCAGAATGTTTCAGTCTGCCCCCGACCCTTATAACATTGTCTTTATCTAAAAAACAGTTAAAAGATTTTAGCTTGCTGTTGCTGGGCGCTGGAGCATCTCTCTCAAGATGTTTTATTTCATCTGTAAACTCACCTTGTTGGATTGACCTAATTTTCATTAGTTTTAACATTATTGATAAATCTAAATACGTAACACATAACATGAATAACAATTAAATAATTATTAAACAAGGAAAGAATATCATCAAATATAGTGTAGAGACATTACGTATTTTTTAAAGCAAGTGAGATGAAAAATGAGCAATGTCCTCGCCGGGATTCGAACCCCGGACCTCTCGAATACCCGCCGAGTGTGCTACCGTTACACCATGAAGGCAAGTGTACGATGAGGTGAAGCGTTGTCGTCCATGAAGAGGAACTGAGGACTCATAGCAAGTCTGAAAAGATGCATGTAAGGAAGGAGAACCTCGTTAGAATAGCAGTCCCCGGTGATTGAAACCCCTTGGAAGATGTGAAGGTCGGTACGGCTACCAAGCATTATGTCTCCCCAAATAAGAACTCCGCGACCTCCAAACCGGTCCCTTTTGATGATGTTGAAGGGATTATTGTGTGTTCCCCGCTATCCCCAGATCTGTATGCGTCTTGAATCGCAACTCAGATTAAATCTGCTTTCACCCTTAAAGAGTAATCGACCCCCATTAATTATCTGTCCAATTCTTATGTTCCCCGCACCACAGAAAACGCCTTCTGTGATGAGTATGCGTTAATGGTATACATCGTACAGGTTGTCATGCAAACAGACCACCATTGTGCAGCCTCCTGGTGATGGTAAAACGCAATATCGATTATCCAATCGCCTGTTCCATGTGTCTTGAGATTTCTCCCGCTGTTTGCTGACTGTTTCTTCTTGCCTATAGGGCAATATACTGGTAGTCACTGCTGTGGATGCTCCTGGACAACTCGTGGAAGACTACAGCTGAACCGTCAGACAGCTGTTCCTGTAGTTTGAAATGGTCTCCAAAGTCAAGAAACAATGCTGTGAGCAATCCCGAACTCCACAGTCACACTTCGACCTTCCTCTGTCTTTCCAATGATACGACCTCGGGTAAAAGCATCCACATATCGTCTAACAGATTTATTCTTCGACATTTCGTGCTGATGCAGCAACTCGACGTCGTTTAAACTGATATATGCCGTGCAATAACTTGCCCAAATGCTGAACTCACACCTCCAGCGATCTTTACATTCCTCCGACACTCCTCCATTACGTCTAACTGCATATATATGCGCATGTGCTAATGTACCTGACTCTAGTCGATCTCTTGATGAGTCTTTCAGTCCTCTCTGCCTCTTCATTCCACTGATAAGCTAATTTTTCAACTTCGTCCTTAATTTTTACACACCAGTGTATTTTTCCTATTTCACTCAAAATAAAAAATAATAAGTCATAGTAGATGAAATGTCACTTAAATTATACAAACCGTATAAAGTCACAATACAAATTAACTTAGAAATACAAAATAAAAGCATAAATTGAAGAGCTCACCAACTTCCATGCAACACCCATTGCGATGTGACGTCAAACGTTTGAAAAGTTTACATTTTTTATTTTAATAATCACGTGTAAAAGTTTATGTGTAATTTATTTTAAGAAGTGATATAACTCATAAAAAATACACATAAATTTATGAAACCTGATTATTAAAATCAAGTAATGTAAACTGACTGCAACACTCAGCAAATAATGAAGATTATGATTTAGTAATATCAACGAAGACAATTAAAAAAGAAATGCACTTAAAAAAACTTATGATCTTATCAACATCAAGACTGGATAGAATAACAAAGAAAACATAAGTAATTTAATACACATAAATGAATACTACTAGGAAATACAATGAGGAAATAATTCTATCAGATTTAAATAATGTGGATAAAAAAATAGGAACACTGGTGTCTCTCTCGGCGGCATTTCATGAATCTATCGCAATGGCAACATCAATATGAAACAAAATTCTTCATTATTTAATTTCTTTAAATATAATACAGGGCTGCAATATTTTGTGGCAACAGTTTGATAAGTGATACAGACTTTTAATGTTTCCGAAGCAAAATCGCAAAACGAAAACAATAGTCCTTCAGAGACAAAGCCCCTTTGGACTAAAAAAAAGGATTTTAATTCCTTCAGACTCTCAATAGAAAAACATTTACATAACAAAATTGATAATTACAAAATTAGCATTTATTCGTTACTTGCATCAGTCTATCAATAGAAAAAGATTTAATTCCTTCAGTCCCTCAATATAAAAACATTTACATGAGAAAATTATTTATTTGTTAATTGTATTAGTCTCTCAACAGAAAAATTAACACAGCAAAATTTATCAACACAAAATTAGTATTTATTAGTTAATTACATTAACTAGTCTCTCAACAGAAAATCATTTACATAACAAAATTTAGCGATACAAAATTAGTATTTATTAGTTAACTGCATCAGTCTCTCATCAGAAAAACATTTATATAACAACATTCTTTATTTATTAATTGTACTAGTCTCTCAACAGAAAAGCATTTACAATAGTAAAAATTTATCAATACAAAATTAGTATTTATTAGTTCATT
>KK114319.1:351975-373904 GCA_000611955.2 Stegodyphus mimosarum
GGGGGGGGGGGAGTTTACAGTTTGATTATGGGTCTATGGGATCTACCAAACAATGAAGGTGATGCTATCAGTTTCTTACAAGAGTATTATAGACTGCCCAGTAACCGTCAATGTTCCAATTTTCACATTCTGGTATTCAAATGAAAAACATCAAGTAGATATGGGATTCTTAAAAATGGCAGAACAAGAATCTTAAGAGTACAGCAGACACCATTCGAAGCCGTTACTGTGGCGGCAGAAAGTTATAGCTAAGGGTTAAAAACCCTTCAAAGCTATTTTAGAAGCGATTACGAAACATTTTCCAGCCAAAATAAAGGAAAAAAAATAATTGTATCAAATTACCGCCAAAGTTAGCTAATCCTTCTTAGTTAATGTAAGTATCAAATAATTATTTTAATCCCTGCTCTGTCCTAATACATGAGAGAAACATGTTGCTTTTGTAAAAACTCTGCAGTACTCATTTTTCTCCAGCCAAGGTTAAAAATGTCCACAGAAAATAAGAACAACACATGATTTACATTTTTCTACTTAACAGAATAATTTGGTACTACATCTTCATATCTACCTTTTCATAAAACCATATTTTAAAGACGAGTGACGTAAATATAGCAATATTGCTAAAATCAAATAATACAGACTTATTCCAATGTCAAGTAACCTACAGTCAAACATTTTAGAAACTATAAATGGCTCACCCTTCTATCATGCACCCACAGTTCTAGTCATTTCGGTCTTCTGTAAGGGAATCATCTTAGACAGATCACATTTAATACCGATGCTTATTTAGGTTCTAAGAAAGTTGCCTCAAACTCGACGCCTAGAGATCTGAGTAAGGTATTTAGCAGTTAATTCAACATACATCACATCGACATCTTTTAAGCGAATAGTTTTCTTCAACAATTCCTTTACACTTATTTTTCTCTATAATATACAGCATACATATGCAAATAATTGCACATAATTTAACACACACATGTATTTTTCTAATCAATGAGATTTTTACTATACTGATTAACTGCCCTTGCATATCGGCTATCGACCCCCAGATCAAAAATTTAATATTTAGCAGTTAATATTTGAATTACAAAATAAAATAGTGAAACTCTGGCCAGTTTCAGAGGTGCTTTCAATAAGAGGGTTTACTATATATGACTTACAAGAGGACAACATATAACTTTAGATAGAAAACATATGCTAAATTAAACATGAAAACAATAAATCTTTCATTAAAATATTAAAATTCATTACAATATTTTAATATGCATGCATTTATATATATATATATATTCATTCTGAATAATTTTGCCTTCTTAAATCAAACACATTTGAAGGCACTTAAATATACATATTTTTTTTTTATTCTGAATAATTTTATCTTCTTAAATCAAACATATTTTAAAGCACTTAAATACTTGCAGTTAATAGTGGTACTTAGGTATTATACCGTCCATCATGAAAGTTGGCTACCATCGAACTACGAAAATCGACGGAGCTTCCGCCATAGTTGTCCAAATAGTCGCTATGGAATTCTGAAAGAACTGATGCGTCTTCATTTAATAAATAATCAGTATTTGACCTGCCCCATTTTTAAGCTTTGTAAAAAGGCTTTCGTCAGTTTCTACTACAGCAAAAGCCCAACTACCTGACATTCAATTAACTAGAAAGTTCAAGTAACTGGAATCTTTTAGAATTTTAAAATAAAATTTTCCCACGAAAAATTTAGTAAATGAGAAATTTGCAATGCCATCATAGACCTCGTAATGCTAGTAACATGCATACATTGTCGCCAAACAGTGTAATTTAGCACCAATAATGGATAAATATAACGTCACAACATAATCATAAGAAGTTCGTTTTGGTTTAATGCAAATTCAGTTAATTCTCAATAAGCCAACCTAATTTGTGTAAAGAAGGATATAAATTTTATTTTTTCGTCACATTTTTGAAAAAACATTATTTTTTGGGAGCATTTTCAACATTACAGGTTTTCTGCATAGAAAAGCCACAGTACACGACTTAATTGAATAAACTGAATAAATAAAAAAATTGGATAAACCATGGCTACATAAAAAATTATGATAAGCAACTTAAATTTTTTATACGCTATATCCATAATTTGTATCTCTCCACTGCTTAACTATATGAAGAACAAGCTGCTCGTTTAAACTTCTGCAGGAATAATTGGCGACATCTCCGACAACTTTTATGATCTGCAGGATTTCAAAATCGGGTCAGATATTTCACTTTCGTGTTTAAGGCTTATGAAATCAGCTGGCTTTTATGACTGAAATGCATCCCCCCCCGAAATCTTTTACATTTTTAAATCTAGACTTCTGATATTGAAATTGGTAACAAGATAACTGCTTTTTAAGAAAAGAAATTTTTTCTATTTTTTTGGCTTTTCTAACATGAATTCTGCTTTTTATATGCTCAGATTCAGAATTCAGCCTTTGCAGAGCTTTCCGAATAGTCGAGCTTTTATTGTATTTTGTTATTAGAAGCTCTGTTTAGAACGCTATGAGTACAAACTTCCCAATAGTAATTGTTCCAATCTATGGTCATTTTGTAGACCTATTCACACATTTTTTTTTTTTTTTTCAAAAAATGCAAGGGAAAAGAGTGCAGCAATAACAGTTAATTTATACTTTTGTTCATAACAGCAAAAGATGATTTATCGTGAATCTGTTGAGGTTACATCAAATGATAGCACAGCTGTTATGAGTGCAACATGTGCAGGTGTTACGATATATCGCACATGTACTACTGCACAGTGGCGCTAAATTGCGCTGTTTGGCGAGTTTCATGGATGGCGAGATAATATATAAGTACTTAACTTTCTATTTCTGCAAAGAAAAGCTATACAGCTTCCTCTGGATAA
This sequence comes from Stegodyphus mimosarum, assembly GCA_000611955.2. Lineage (NCBI taxonomy): Eukaryota > Metazoa > Arthropoda > Arachnida > Araneae > Eresidae > Stegodyphus > Stegodyphus mimosarum. Next base: position 354,854 of record KK114319.1, read on the forward strand.
AGAACTTCATCTATCATCATATCATGTTCATCAGTAGGTATGTAAGGTACAATTTGTTCTTGAAAAGCTAATGCTATTGTTGAAACTTTAGTACCTAAAATTTCCTGATATTTCTTAATATAAACATCATAATAGCCTTTACCATTTCCAATTCGATGACCTTCTTTGGTAAAACCTATTCCAGGAACTACAATTAAATCCAAACCACCTATAACAATAACAAATACGCTGTCACATTATATATTAAACACATATTAGAAGAAACATGCAGCAACATAAAGCTGTTAAAACTGTCTTTCATGATAACCGAGCTACAATCTTTCATTGAAATATTAGCGAATATTCAGATGAAGACTATAAAAGCTTAGAACAATAAAATACGGTAATTTTCTGTTAAAGGGCCCCCAGTTGCCTAATGTAACAGCTTATTTATTCTGAGTCATGAACAATTGTGCAATGACGACACATATGATGTCTGATCTAAGCAATGCAGAAATTATGCACAACTGTGTACAACTCTGATTTTTTATGCAACTGTGAACGACTCTGATTTTTACAAAACGAAAACAGATCATACGGGAGAAAATATGGGAAGATCGACAGTTCTATTCTCACTATGTATACAATGATTTGTTTTTGCTTAAAAAATTAATAGAGATTTGTATAAATCTGACAACACACACAGCCTTGAAATTGCACACATTAAACATTATATATATTATATTCATTATAAATAAAGTAGTTATTCTTTTCATGAATTTTTATGTATCATTAGCGTTGAGGCCACGCACTTAGATTTTGCACCAAGTTTTATGTTTGTTGCCAAGTGGGAGCCTGTTAACAGAGAGGACCTAAGGTATTATTTCTAAGAAGATGCTCCATAAAAGCATCCCTCCTGTTAAGCAGACAGCCACATTTAAATAACCTAATCTAACCTAAAATACTATTACCCCATTTTCGTGATTGTTTCCGTTATTACATTAAACCGAATTGAAACATGATTTCGTTTTAATAACTGAAATATAGTAACTGAATAAATAACTGAATATTAATAAACAATTGAAAAGCAAATCTTTGTAGACAACAAAATATATGTATAATGTATGGCAGAATCATTTAAAAAATTTCATTTTACAGACTCAACTGATTTATTTGATGAATCAAATGTGTGAAATACTACATAACATTTTAATTGCAAAACCTGTTTTGTAAATATTGGAAAAATAAGCCCAACTAACAGTACAAGCATCTTGACACATTTTTTACAGATGAAAAGGTAAAAGTTACTTATCGGGCGCAAGTTAGTAGTTTTTGCAACTTCCTTTAAAACATTCCCACATCGATATTTATCATAAGTCAGCAGACATTAATAACATATGACAAAAAACATACTTTAGCAATTCAAAATTAAAATTATTAAATAAGAATAAACACACAAAAAAAACCATTTACATTCTTCTCCAAATCTTTCTGTAAATTGTTTTCACTATTTTCTCTTAGTACACAGCAATCTGTTTTCGCTTCAAAAACGCACACAACTACACAGGCTCGGCATTGTACAATCCTCAGCAACCTATATACCAAAACCATCTCATTGTTCCCTTCAGAAATTTTGCAGCAAAATTCTGTAATCCTGAAGAAATCTTACCGCGATTTCTTTCACTGTTGACAAAATCTACAAATGCATATTTTAAAATTAAAGCAAGCTTTGTTTACAAAAACCGAACACACCAAAAAGAGCACATACGAAAATGGCGATGTTGCTTCACTGAAGGGTTGTTATGAGCATGGTTACTCGAAGAATAGCAACTGAATTCTGCTGAAAATTTGACGACAATATATGCAAATCTATGGCGATTGTGATAACACGTAGTACCTTATTAGCACTGAAACTTATTTAGCAATGCAGAGAATTCATAAATGTTTACCCTTATTATAATACATGATAAGTCATAGTTGTGCACAGACAGGAAAACATGCACTGAACTTCAAATGTATAAACCTCAAAGTTTATTATATTGAAAACCCTTAAAAAACTTGCACATGTGCATCCCTGGAAGCACACAAAATACCCAACAGGTAGTCAATTTCAAGACACACACTTCTCCTTACTTAAGGTCCCTCATGGATTTCTTTCTTTCAGGAGAAGGCTATGTTAATGACATTAAGTATCACACAACAGTACTTTATGTTGTGACCTTGCAAGATCATATCACAGATGGAAGTCACACAGTGGCATCAGATATTGATATTTTGAAGAATACGTGCATGAAATTAAATAACACTCTTTGCATAGTTTAGGTACTTACATATTATCACAACCACCTGAGTATGGGACGCCATATTTTCAGAATGTGCCAAACTCTGGCCACGATTCACATAAGCATTCTTAAAACAACTATTCTCATAATAATTCTTTAGTGAAGCAACATCACAATCTTCATATGCATTCTTTTTATTATATTTGAGGTTCCAATGGATATACAAATTGTGAAATTTTTTTAGCTTCAACTAAAATTTAGAATATCTCTTGTGGAATTCACCAGCAATGAAAGGAACTAAAGTAATAATCGAGGAACTGAGTATTCTGCCATAAATCTGGTGAAGCGAAGAATGATAAGATGCATCTGGTAGATAACCAATGTACCATGCAAAGTTTGTACAATTCTCTGATTTTTTTTTAAGAGAAAATATGCTTATGAGCAGAAGAACAGATCTAAAGGATTCCATAAGGAGCCTGCGAAAAATCATATAATCCTTATTTAATACTTCAAATTCGTATTTAAAAATTTTTAAAACATATTTTCTTTTGATGCATTAATAAACAATAAATATTTATAATTTGGAAAACCTTTCAAAACAAATTCGGAATCATTCCCTACTTGGACCTGACAAGTAATTTTTGCCTTTTTATCCGTAAAAAGCTCCCAAACTGCAACAAGGTGGTTGCATTAATATGTAAGTACCATATTTTGTGTGCTACCAAGGGTGCACATGTGGAAATTTACCAAATGTTTTCAATATTAATTATAAACTTCGAGAATTTATGAAATCGAGGTTCAATGCATGTTCCTGTATCTGTGCACGATCATGAGTTAGCATGTTTTGTAGTCAGGGTAAACATTTACAGATACACTATTATATTCACAGTCTTTCTGATTAAATCATAATTACTCAACTAAACATAATTCTATACAACTCTTAATATTTTCATGTAGGGGTTTCATTTACAGCTTTGCATATATGTTAAAATTTGCATTCTGATTGTCACTGAACTTTTTAAAGACAGCAACTATTATCACCTCTCTTTTGACAAAAATGAATCATCTATTCAAAACTGAATATCAAATAATACAGCCAGCATGTAATAAAAGTTCACACCAGAAATAAAAAATGATTATCTGTAGATATTTTTTTTTCTTTGCTAAAGAATAAAATAACTCTCAAGAAAAGATAACACAGATATTTTTGAAACTGAGAATGCTAAATGGTATAATCAGTATGACTTGGAGATCAGAGAACAATGCTTCTTCCACATTGTAGATAATTCATATACTATATTTTCAGTTCCTAATGTTTTATTAATGTGTTTGAAAGAGTACCATTGATGGTATTGATGGATTGATTCTATTCATGGTTGTGCACAGATAGGAAAACATGCATTGACCTTCAAATGCATAAACACTGAAAGTTTATAATTATTTTGAAAACCCTTAAAAAAGTTGCACGTGTGCAACCCTGGTAGCACACAAAATAATCCAACAGGTACTTAATTTCAAGATACACACTTTTCCTTATTTAAATTCCCTCCTAAGATTTCTTATTTATTACTCAATCAAAATTAGCATACTCGATGTTAAGCCCCTCTCTCATTTAAAAAAAAACCAAATTCAGAAAAAATAGAAATTTTCTATTTCTATATTTCTAAAACTATTCAGATTAAATAAAAAAAAAATTGTGGTCTATTTCATCATTACTATCTATTGTTTCACAACCATCATTATTTCAACTTCATCTAATAAAGACTGAAGACGGGCTGTTTCTGGATCAAAAGTTTCCTTTTGTATCTATAAACAATGTTTAATTTTTAGAAAGCAAAAGCTGACGATAATAAAATCCAATAAAAAATTTTACACAGAAAGATGCACATGGTGTGATATTAAGCAAATGAATACTTAAAATATACTTAAATCAATAATAAAATAAATAAAATACTTAAATGAACAAATAATAATTATCTAACAAATAAGGAAATTAGAAATCTGAAACCTGATCTTGAATAACTGTCCTCAATGACAGTTACAGATGGAGTGAAGAGAGTGAAACATGGTTTGAGAGCATTCCATTTCATGGAGCTGGTGCTTGAGGATTAGTTTCACAAAAAAATGATACATAAAACTAATTAAATGAAATAAATAATATAGTAAAACTATTTTTACTTTTCAATGACTTTAATGCACCTGAGTTTTCGAATTACAAAGTCTTTTAATGTCAAACATAGTGTTAGAAGCCTAAATATTTATATCAAATGCTGCATCAATTAAGTTCCCATATTTGGATTTTACTGCAGTGTAATATGAAAAGCTCATGTCACACAAATACACTGTCACAAAATGATACAAAATATAGGTAATGATAATATCAATTGCTGCATCAATAAAGTTTCCATATTTGGATTTTACTACAGTGTAATATGAAAAACCTATCTCACACAAATACGCTGTCACAAAATGATACAAAATATAAGTAATGATAATTTCAGGTATTTTTCTTTAAAAAAAAAAAAAAAAAAAAACTAAACAGCAGTTCTTTAATTTTTTGTTTATGTCAGAAGTCATCAAATCAATCATTATCTTGAAATCTGTTGTAGTGATGTCTGTCGATTCAGATGTTGTCCTGACAGGATTTTGAACCCAAAAATTGTCTTTTTGGCACTATGGGATGTATTGTGACTGTGAGTCATGAAAATATTATAAAATTTCATTGTCTACTTCTACATTTTCTTTATTTAAAAAATAATCTAATTTAGGAAAACACTCAAATTTATTTCCCTGTGATAAAGAAATCCAAAGCATTCTGATATAGCTCCACCATAACGTCATATTAATTTTTTAAATAATATTTTTTTTATTTTTTAATTACGATATTCATTTTTTTAAACAATCATATTTTGAACAATAAAAATATTTAACATTAGCAAAAATTTTATATGTATTTATCAATTTCAAAAAGAAGGTAAAATAATTAAAAAAAAGTCCAAAGGAAACTAGCAGTTTTAAAATACTAAAGTAACACAGAGGAACACTAAAAGAAATGCATTCTGCAAATATTTTGTTGCTTATGTATGCCATTTGGTGTTGTGCTTTACTATTAAATTTATTATGAGTATGATTTAAACCAATTTCTTTTACGTTTCCTCTTTAAATTTTTTTTTAAAATTGAGTTAAAAACATAAAAGCAGATAATGTTTCAAATGTTTCATTATTTTCCAACTTCAGTTTGATAATTTTTCGTGGAATGTTTAGGAATTGGTTGCAGAATACAGTTTGGGAACACTAGCTTGGACATCTTATAGTGACTGTTCTCTAATCTTTTAAGAATACTTGATAGTATTTTAAGTTCCCCATGCCACAAAACACCATGCACTTACAAACATCAATGGCTTCTCTGTGATTCAAAACTGGGCTTAGTGGCAGTTAGATCTTTCCAGTAGAGTAATGCATTACATCATTTAGTATATAAGGCACTTACATGTTACCCCACTGACTATGAAAGTTGGTTGCCAGTCTACCATGAAAGTTGGTAGAAATCCTGCCATAATTGAGCCAATTCTTTCTTCAGAATTTTGTAGGAACTTGGCCTCTTTATTTAAGAAATAATCATTATTCGACCTGTTTCGTTTCTACGCTTCGTAAAATTGCTTTGTTGATATCTACTATTTTGTTAAGCCTTCCGATTTTACCGGAAGGTCAGTTTAGAAAGCATAAGTACAAACTTCCTTGTCATTATTATAATCTATTACCATTTGGTTAGCCATAATCGGCTGACTATATTCAATTCATTAAACACACACAATCTCTGAAGTAAGATCGCATAACTTTAAACATAATCTACTCCTTGATGTTTTGGAGAATGCAGAACTGAAATTTTATTTATTTATTTATTTACTTATTTAATTTCAGAATGCAAGAATTTATATTCTTGTGAATAAAATACAAAAAGTGACTTCAAAAATCAATTACATCAAATGAAAATGCAGATGATATGAATGTGTTGTTGCATCACACTTATCCATAACTGACACTAAACAGTGCTGCCTGGTAATAGTATCATGCTTGAAGAGATAATATCCTATATAACTGAGTAAAAACAGAAAGTAAACTTCAGAATCCCAAGAGAATATATTCCAATACATTTTATAGATTGAGCAATTTAAAAAAAAAAAAACAGAAAGACTATATTCAATTCAAATTAAATGGAAAATACACAATCAAATTTTTATAACCAGATTCCTTTATTTATGGTGTTTTGTATGTTTTTTTTATAACAAACCTGTTAATAAAGCATTTTCTCTGTCATCATCCTCCACATCAGGCTGTTTTATATTCCATGTTGTGAGCGGCATTTTTTCATATTCCTCCAGTGATTTGAGCTTCAGCATGTCCATGTGTACACTTTTAGAGCTAAAAAATAATTTGCACTAACTCACAATAATGTATTTTAAAAGCAAATAAACATAAAATTTTAGCTGTTGATTAAAGTAAACTTAACGGTCTCAGACTCAAGAGGATTTCAAGCATCTAGTTTGATGAAATAGTGAAAAATGGATTATTTTATCAGATATCCAGCAATTAAATACACATCCAATTCGTGCAAATGCTTTTACATTACGCAAATTCCTACACATTTACAAAATTAGAAACAATAAAAAAAAATATATCCTAATGTCCATAAAATGAAACACTGAAAAACAGTCTAAAAGGAAAAAAAAACATACACACAAATAACATGTATACAACATATAACAAAAATAGGTAACATATTAATAACTACCACCTTGGCATAATTTGACAATTTTTTGCAGATGTAAAAGTTACTTATCGGGTACAAGCTAGTGATTTTCATAACATTTTTTTTACACAATTTCCAAACTATCAATATCTATCACAAGTTGACAAACATTATCAAGATATGAAAAGTCAATGTACTTTAGAAATTTAAAATAAATTGTTATTTCTAAGTAAGGCTTATATGATATATTAAAAAAATAAAACACGTTTATCTTCAAATTTTTCTATCATTTATTTTTCCCCGAAATTTCTTTTCACTTAAAAAAACATCAGAAAATTGCAGTGCCTTGTTCACCATGCAAACATCAACCAAATACATCTCCTTGTTGCTCTCTTTAGAGATTTTGTGTTAGAATTCTATATTTCTGCTGAAATTTTATCAAAATTTCTTTCACTGCTAACAAATTCAACAACTGCATATTTTAAAATGAAATTTAAGGTGAATAATATCACCATTCACTATTTGTCTCTAAAAAACATGGGAACTTGGTGTGTATATATATATATATATCAAAGATTGAAATAAATATATTAATTAATCATAATAAACTGCCTAATACTTGTGCAAAAGCTGCAAAGTAATTAAATAATAATCTATTTACTAATGGATTATTGAGTATATTATCTCCTTTGAGAAAGGTAGTAGAATTTTAGTTGAATGAAGTAACTTATAAGTATTTAAAAATGAATATTAAAAATTTTTGGTAAAATGAAAGATCAAATATGAATCATGAAAAAGTTGAAAATGGAAACTTTAAAACTGAAAGAGTAATCAATTAACCAAGAAATTATTATCATTGATCAGAAATTGGTTGACTTTTCAAGGGGAACAAACCAACCTCTCGATCAATTAACAATAATTAATAAATTCAAAGGTGTTTCATCTTTTACAAGTACAAATTATGATGCCAAACTAGTATTAGGTAAGTTAAGCCAAGTAGGTAGCTTTTAAGTGAGATGAATTTAAGTTAATGCACTATATAAAATTCATTATCAAAACAGTAGTTCTGTTCAGTTTAATAATTGTTTAATATTGTGAGATATTGTTGATCATGAGTATACGTGAGATCGTGAGTGAGAAGTACTAGTATTTTTCTTACTTGAGTAAAGTGTCCCCTGAACCCTCGCTTTCAATCATGTTAATTTAAAGAAAATTTATAAACATAATAAACAGAATGAAACTTCGCAAACAATTATTAAATATAAAAATTGAAAAAGATATTGTTACGTTCGTACGGGTTCGTTATATATTGAATGCACAAGTCATTAAAAAGTTAACAAAAATTTATTCTTTCCACAAGAACTAAATTAAAATGCTGAAATATTTCTTCGCACAATATCACAATATCTCAAACGTTTAGCAAAAACTCAGTTCAAAGCAGATACAATAATTCTATCTCACAGCGAAATCGCTACAATCAATACAGCATTAAGTAAACAAACAGCAGTTTGTTTTTTTTTACAGCTACAAGTATAACGGCAACAGCAGCAACAACAACTAACTAACTGAGATGAGGTGTTTCACCTCGGCTTTTATAAGCTTTCTAATTATCAGTAGAACAATCACGATTTTTCTAGATTTTTCTGGATGGCAACAGTAATTACGAGATATTTATTTATTAAGCATTAAATGCACGCGCTCTTTTATTTTTATTGCTTTTTTTTTTTTTTTTTACGTAGCTTTCTCTTCAAAAATCGTCTGCGTTGCTAAGGCAACATGAAGCAAATCTAATTACAATTCTAAATAAATAGCCAAATAAATGTGAAATTCGTAACATTGCCCCCTTCCCAAGGACTGCACGTCCCGGGCAGTACAATCCCTGGACAGGAAGCCAAACTTACAACTAAAGCATCAGTGCTATAATAAACATTACTTTATAATAACAAAATAAACAATAATTAAAATAAGTGACTTTCAGCAAATTAAATTCTATCCAACGCGAAATACAATTCAAATACTAAGTACAAATACTATCAAATACAAATGCTATTAAACACAAATACTTATCAAATACTACTACTTAACAAATACAAATCAAATACTAAATACAAATAGGACCATGGTCTTATACTATGTACATTACTATTTACAATTATATACACTACGTACTATGGCCATAGTAATGAACTAACCTGTCGTAATGAACGACTTTAGGTTTAGAGTTCGATGACTTACGGATCCGAACCACGACGTCGTTCAGCCTGTTTAGGACTGTGTAAGGACCATCCCAAGGTGATTGTAGTTTCGGAGAAAGTCCTTTTCGACGAGTCGGATTCCATAACCACACCTTGTCTCCTTCGTTGAAACGATGTCCAGTAGCTCTCGTGTCGTAGCGGGTCTTCATCTTCTCCGTCGCCAAGTTGACTCGCTCTCGTGCAAAGTTGTGCATCACTTCAAACCGGGCCTGGAGGTCTTGAATGTATTCCTCAGGCGATGAAGGCGCATCCGGAGGGCGACCAAACAAAAGATCACATGGCAGACGAAGGTCACGACCGAAGAGCATCTGAGATGGGGAATAGCCGGTAGTCTCGTGGACAGCACTGCGGTAAGCCAGTAAAAATAGTGGCAACTTCTTGTCCCAGTCCTGTTGGTTTCTGGAAACCACTAATGAGAGGTTATTGAGGATGGTTCGATTAAACCTCTCTACCATACCGTCCGACTGGGGATGTAAAGGCGTCGTTTGGGTTTTGTCAATGCCGAGTAGCTTGCAGAGTTCCTTGACTACAGCCGAGGTAAAATTCCTTCCCTGATCGGAATGTAACTGAAGAGGCACTCCGAATCTGGAAATCCAGTGCTGTATCATCATCTCTGCTACTGTGACAGCCTCTTGATCAGGAATAGGATACGCTTCAGGCCACTTGGTGAAGTAATCAATGGCAACGAGGATGTATTTGTTGCCATCAGCAGTTCGTGGCAGAGGTCCTAAGATGTCAAAGGCGATACGTTCAAAAGGTGCTCCTACATTGTAACGTTGCAGCTTCCCCCGGCTGCGTTTCTTCGGTCCTTTCCGACTTACACAGGCATCGCAAGTTCGGCACCACTTTTGCACGTCATCCTTTGCATTATTCCAGTAGAAACGCTCCCGAACTCTCTGCAAGGTCTTCATTATTCCGAAGTGACCTCCTGCAGGGCTGCTATGTAGTTCTTTAAGGACGTCCGGGATTCGGGATCTTGGGAGTACCAGCTGCCATCGGAAAGTTTTTCCATCATCCGATTCGAATTTTCGGTACAAGACGCCGTTTCGAATATGGAGTGAGTCCCAGAGAGCCCAATATTGTTTTGTCGTGGGACTATAGCTCGAAATATCCTGCCAAGTAGGTTTTCTGTTTGAGGTCTCCATTAACTCAATTATGGGTTTAATATCACGGTCTTGTAGCTGGTCTTTCCTGATTTCCTTGTCAGTCCATGGATCTGGATCAGCCAATGTTGATGCTGTAATTTGCCGTGCGACTGGATTAACCAGTTGGTATTTAGCTTCGACCCTGGAACAATATCGGCAGTTTTCTGGGCAAGGTCTTCTAGACAAGGCGTCAGCGTTTCCGTGCGACTGTCCCTTGCGATGACGGATAGTGATGTCATATTCCTGGAGTCTCTGTATCCACCTGGCTATCTGACCCTCAGGATTCTTGAAATTTAAAAGCCAGGCCAATGATGCATGATCTGTGCGGAGCAGGAATTTTCTGCCGTATAGATAATGATGGAAATGTTCTACGGCTTTGACTATGGCGAGCAACTCTTTCCTGGTGACACAGTAATTCCTCTCCGGTTTAGATAGGCACTTGCTCCAGTAAGCTACTACACGTTCTTGGCCCTCTATTTCTTGGGACAGAACAGCGCCGACACTTTCATTACTCGCATCCGTGTCGAGAATAAATGGTCTGTCGAGCTGAGGATACGTCAGGATTGGAGCAGATGTTAAGGCTTCCTTCAGATTCTTAAATGCATCCTCACATTCTTTTGTCCACACGAACTTTTGCTTGCTCTCTGTCAGCTTGTGAAGGGGTCTCGCAATGGATGAAAAATCCTTCACGAATCTCCTATAGTAGGTGCAAAGCCCTAGAAAGCTTCTCAGCTGGTGGACATTTTCGGGACGTCTCCAGTCTTTAACTGCTGACACTTTTTCAGGATCCGTGCGCACACCTTCAGCAGAGATGACATGTCCGAGGTAAGTCACTTCCTGTCTGAATAATTTGCATTTAGCGGGACTCAACTTCAGATTGGCTTCTTTCAGTTTCTGAAGCACCTTTCTAAGATTTTCCAAATGTTCTTCGAAACTCTTCCCGACGATGATGATGTCATCCAGGTATATCAGACAGGCTTCGTATGAAAGACCTTTTAAAACAGTCTCCATTAGACGTTCGAATGTAGCCGGTGCATTACATAGTCCAAACAGCATCACCTTGAACTGCCAAAGTCCTTGTCCTGTAGTAAATGCCGTCTTTTCTCGGTCATCAGGATGTATTTCTACCTGCCAATATCCACTCTTTAAATCAAGTGTCGAGAACCACTTGCTTCCAGAAAGAGTATCCAGAATGTCGTCAATTCTAGGAAGAGGGTAACTGTCTTTCTTCGTAACCTCATTCAACCGGCGATAATCAACGCAAAATCTAGTTGACCCGTCTTTCTTCTTCACCAGGACGATGGGAGATGCCCAGGGACTTGCTGAAGGCTCGATGACATTGCTTTCTTGCATGTCCTTTAAAAGTGTTCGTACCTCTTCCTGTTTCACAATCGGCAGACGTCTTGGATGTTGCTTGATTGGTGGATGGTCACCAGTATCGATTTTATGCTGAGTTAAACTGGTTCGACCCACGTCAGAAGACGAGAGGGAGAAAACATCTTGAAGATCTTTAATGACACGCTCCGCAACATTCTTTTCCTCATCGTTTAATTGCGCATTCTTTAATAACTCCGATATAATGTTGCCTGAAGACACGGTTTTTGAGATGTTCTTTTTTCTTTCAACGCTGGTTACTGGAGTACATTCTGCAATCACTTCACCTTTCTTAATAACTCTCGCCTTATCAGTTACATTGGCAACTCTCACCGGTATAACGTCCCCGATAAGTCGACGAGTGCTGAGGCTATTCATACTCCTTTAGGGCTATTACAATTCTTGAGATATTCCATAACGCCGTAGCGGAAATTTCTGTTTTCGGCTATGGATCCAGGAAGTAAAATTTCTGTTCTTGCCGGTATTGTGATATCGTCTTGTGCTATGATTTTGTGGACAGATTTCACTCCTTCATCATTAATCCCGAATAAAGTTATGTCCTCAGAGGCAGAATGCAGTTCGTTATTTTTAAAGTCCAACGAAAAATTGTATTTCCATAAAAAGTCCAGTCCAAGTATGCAAGGGTCTGTAATTTCTGCTACATATGCCGTGTGATGGTAAGCGACACTTCCAAAGGTGATGTTAACGTTTAATTTCCCTTCTATATTGATCTTCTCGCCGGACACAGTCTGGAGGGTAATGCAGGGCGGCGTCCAGATAAGTTTACCTTCGAGTTGTTGAGCCAAATCTTTTCGAATGATGGTAACATTGGCTCCAAAGTCGATCGTCATGTTACAAGGAATTCCATTGATTTCTCCCATGACGAAAATTCCGTTATTGCCGCCACTCACTGCAGAAATCTGAAGCGCTTTAAACTGGGGCTTTTCATTATCTGGCAACCTCCGCCCTGCGAGATGGCCACGAATTAGTTTCCCTCCTTCTTGAGAGGCGCGGTCTTAACATCCGTGCCCTGGGGTGTTCTGCAGTTTCTTCGAATGTGCCCTTCAGCACCGCAGTTCCAGCACTTTACGAATGGTTTCTTGTCACCAGTATTCCGTGTCAAAGCATTCACCTTTCTGGTTAAATCGTCTAGGCGAGCAGTCATTGGATCCACTGGTTCTTGTATGTGAGCAGCTCTGATTGGGTGGCGGTCTCTACGAGTGGCTTGCTGTGCTGCCTCGAATTTCATGGCATACACCAGAGCACTTTTTAAGTCCTTCACATCAGCCATTCGCAGTGCTTTCTGTATTTCAGGATCCCGGATGCCGTCGATGAAGTATTGCAGGGACAGGATTTCTCTTGTTTCTGTCGGGCACTCCGAAAAGGCGAGGTGGGACAGCCTTTCAACATCCGTGGCGAGCTCCTGGAGTGTTTCCGTAGGCTTCTGTTGACGGGATTTTAACTGCAGCCTGCTGTAATCTTTTAAACACTTCTCTCCAAAACGCAGCTCTAAAGCACCGGACAGAGCTTCGAAATCTAGCCTTTTGTTTTCGGGAAGAGTTTGAAGGATGTCCGCTGCGTCTGCTCTCAGAGAAGCCGCAAGGTGACAGGCCTTAGCTTGGGAATCCCATCCATTTGCTTCCGCAACTATAGAAAATTGTGTCTTATACACTTGCCAGGAGGTCTTCCCATCATATGTCGATAGCTTCAGAGAAGGATGTGCAGGCATGGCTAGGAATTTAAAAGTATCCGAACTGCTTCCAGCCGTCGCTACGAATTTCTTTAAAGTATCAACTTCTTTGGCAACTGCGGAAACTTTGTCATCAATTTGTTGTTCCACTGCAGAAACTCTTTCTTGAATTTGTTCTCTCACAGCAGAAACTCTGTAATCGATTTGTTGTTCTACGGCAGAAACTCTCTCTTCTATTTGTTCTTTGACAGAAGAAACTTTATTTTCAACCGCATCTATTCTGCCTTCCATAGTCTCAAATTTATTTTCTATTATGCAAGTAATTTCCTTTTTCATCTCTTCTTGACTTGCTTTAACGGCTCTCATCTCTTCCTTAACGGATTTCTCCATCTTTTCTTGAACAGAATTCATTTCTTCCTTAACAGATTTCTCCATCTTTTCTTGAACAGAATTCATTTCATCTTTAACAGAATTCATTTCATCTTTAACAGATTTCTCCATCTTTTCTTGAACAGAATTCATTTCATCTTTAACAGATTCTTGAACAGCTTTCATCTCCTCTTTCACGGAATCTTGGCCAGCTTTAATTTCTTCTTTAAATGCAGCAAAGGCTGCCATGAATTGCCTTAATTGTTCTTCCATTGCTCTAGTTAATGGCATTCAAAAATCCCACTTCTGACACCAAAAATTGTTACGTGCGTACGGGTTCGTAATATATTGAATGCACAAGTCGTAAAAGGTTAACAAAAATTTATTTTTTTCACAATAAATAAATTAAAATGCTGAAATATTTCTTCACAAATCTTCGCACAATATCACAATATCTCAAACGTTTAGCAAAAACTCAGTTCAAAACAGATAAAATAGTTCTATCTCACAGCGAAATCACTACAATCAATACAGCATTAAGTAAACAAACAGCAGTTCGCTTTTTACAGCTACAAGTATAACAGCAACAACAACAACTAACTCACTAACTGAGATGAGGTGTTTCACCTCGGCTTTTATAAGCTTTTTAATTATCAGTAGAACAATCACGATGTTTCTAGATTTTTCTGGATGGCAACAGTAATTACGAGATATTTATTTATTAAGCATTAAATGCACGCGCTCTTTTATTTTTATTGCTATTTTTTTTTGGGGTAGCTTTCTCTTCAAAAATCGTCTGCGTTGCTAAAGCAACATGAAGCAAATCTAATTACAATTCTAAATAAATAGCCAAATAAATGTGAAATTCGTAACAATATTTATAGAAGATAAGAAGGTTCAATTAAATGTACAAAAGGAAATGTACATAATACACATAAATGGCCAGAAAATGAATTAATTAACTTACATGCTTGTAAGTGTTAAAAGTGAGACATGTCTATTACTGCCTTCATACTCAAAATGGAATTTGGAATTCGAACCAGGATGGAGAGAGGAGGAACGAATGAGTTAGTGGCAGTTGGAGACTTTACTTTTAGAATGGAGGAAGGAAGTGATTATGGAAAATTCAAACTCTCCTTCAAGTGCAAATGGTGTCTGTTGAAATTTTGGTTTTAAACTGACCAGACAAAGGAACGTGGAAAGAGGAAAAAAGTACTAGAAATCTTCACTGCTCACGAGCTACTACGCAGACTTAGAAAATTTGGAAATAAGCTCATTTTTTTAGTAACAGCAATAAAAAAAATGCCAGAAATAATAATTTTTACATTACATACAATAATTTCAGTAATTACACTATTTACAAATCCTTTAACTGATAGTCATCCAACACATACTGCCTTTTCAGGTTTAGGAATACATTTTCATATCCCTCTCAGCCAAATGATTTAGATACAGTACTTAACGCCTGCTCTCTTAAGACAATGATTAATAAAGTTATTAGGTACTTAATTAATTTTGAGAATTCTAATAAGTAGAAGAGTTTTGTATTGTAGATTTATTGTATCTGTACTAATATGCTTAAGTCGCTGTATTTGATTTAATATAGTATTAGTAATAGCTTTCTTGAAAATGTTGGAAGTCCAATTTATTAATTTGTTAGTACTGAAATTGAAGTCACATGTTTTGTCAAACAGTAGAATCTTTTTGTAGTTAATGCTTTGAAGATCTAGATAGTCGATTATATTTTGTGAAGTATTAGTTTTATTAAGAGTAAGATATTATGGATAAATCTCTGAATTTTCGATCTTGTTAAACATAATAAGATTATCTACATATCTGTAAGTATGGGTGTAGTAAATTAAATCTTGTTGTTGTAAACTTTTTTTGGAAGGTAAATTCTTCTCTGATGAATAAAAAGATGTTACAGACGGAAATACTTGAGTGCATGCACATTGGGATACCTCTGACTTGCTAAAAAAGTTGATTTTGAAATTTAATGAAGTTATGAAAAACAGTGCATGTGAGGAAGGTTTTCCATCTATTAAAGTCTATAATTGTGAGCATAGCAGAAAACAGTTTAGGCAGATCTACGAGGCTAGTATAGGTTTCTTCTAATGGAAGTGAGGTATACAAGTTTTCTAAGTCACAGCAGTTAATATTTTGTATGTCGATAGATTGAACGGTATTAATGACAGGAGTGTGATTTTGGATGATCCAGCAATATTTATGTTCAGTGTTACAAGCACTGAAGATTAATTTACAATTTTTTTAAGCATAAAAATAATAGTCTAGATTTTTCTTGTAATTATTGGTTCCATTTGCAATGAATGAATTTGAATTTGAATGGTGTTTTATGAAATTTGGAAAGAGCATATACTTTAGTAAATCTGTTGAACCTTGGATTTATATAGATATTGAGTTTTTTAAGAAAAGATTTAATTCTGCTAATTATAGAGGTTTCTGTAGTGTTTGCTAACTTATAAGTATTTGCATTAATTAGTTCTTTATTAATATGTGTTGTGTGGAATAGTTTTGTTAATTCATTGGGGGTTGGTTTGTTGCCTTGGAAGAGTCACCCAATTTCCGATCAATGACGATAATTACTTGGTTAATTGATTACTCTTTGATTTTTAAAGTTTCCATTTTCAACTTTTTCATATTTGATGTTTCATTTTATCAACTATTTTCAATATTCATTTTTAAATAGTTATAAGTTACTTCATTCAACTAAAATTCTACTACCTCTCTCAAAGGAGATAATATACTCAATAACCCATTTGTAAATAAATTATTATTATTATTATTATTATATATATATATATATAAAGCATAATAAATTGGAGAAGTTGCTCGGGTGAAATTTTTTTACAAACATGGGCTGCCTGAAGGATGGTGATGTGCATGACTCTTAGAATTTGACACCATCCGAAAATTTGGTAACTAAAATGGTTGCGATAACATGTAAGTACACCTTGCAAAAAAAAAAAAAAAAAAATTGGACAGTTCTATATCTTCCATTCTATGGGACCGATTGTTGAAATGTAACTTGCGTTTTCAATGCGTCAAAAGTGCAACTTAGGATATATATTAGATTTATATATAGCATTGTTCTAACATATGTATTTTGACATAAAACCAGACTTTTTCTGAAATTACCAATTTTTTGCCATATTTCGATTCTACGACTCAAATTATGCCAAACTGCCATGTTTTGTAAAAAATCGCACAAGCAGTTTTTTAAAAAATTATCTCTCAGAATTTTAGCTCATCCATGTTAATTGAATTTGGTATATATTTATTATTAATATCTCTTTTTTTTATTAAACTTATTTGATTCTTCCTTTCACATTTCAAAATTTAGGTTCATTCCAAATAAAATTTGTCCATTTTTTTATGATTTATTTTTTAAATTTGTATTTTTAAGTAATTTTTTTATGCTTTTAAAAAAAAATTTTGAATTATAACCTATAAAATTTACCATCAAGCAAATGTATAAGCAAAATAAGCAAATGTATTTCTAAGCAAACCTGCAAAAAATAAGAGTTTTTTTATTCAAAATTTCCTAAGATATATATGAATTTACTTATTGAAACGTTTTGAAATTTGGCATATTTGTTATAAGCATTAATAACACCAAATGTGGTTTACGCAGTTTGTTACAATTATTTGAAAGTATGAATTTTTTCCCACTTCTATACAATGAAAAAAGGAAAGGAAAATAGGTTGCTGTAAATTGGTAAGTTTGTCAAGATAATTGTTCTTGGCGCAAACTGAAAAAAATGCACCAAGATAAATTTTTTAATTTCTCCATAAATTTCTCACCAAAAATTACAGAATTTAATATCTAGGTATAAATTGAGTTGTAGAATCGAAATAAGTCCCCTTTTCCTTTTCTTTCTTTTTTTTTGTCAAAATATGTATGTTAGAATAATGCTATATATAAATCTAATATACATCCTAAGTCATGCTTTTGAGACACGGAAAATGCAAATTAAATTTTGACAACTGGTCCAGTAGAATGGGAGATATAGAACTGTCCCATTTTTGGGGGCAAGATGTACACAAAAATGTTATGCAAATTAATTTTTTAAAAATTATAATTGATATTTAAAAGCATGATTAAAAGATTACAGCAGTGAAATCCATAGTTAAGCTTAATACTAATTAGCTGAACAGGACATTAAAAAAATTTTTTTAATGAATTTTAATTCATTCCTGGAGGAGTGAGTGGATGGGGTATTTTATAGTTTTAAAGGGAGGGGAATGTGGACAGTTATTTATTTCCTGTTTAGTGTCAGTTTATGAATAAAAAAAAACTACTTTTATTCTTTTGGCATTTATCAATATTTTCTACTCTTTTTCTTGTTTAATTTATATAAAATACATTAAAAGATAGACTAAAATAAATATATATGCAATTTTTTAAGTTTTAAAAGAGAGAGGGATGTAATAATCTAGCAATGGTAAAAGGGGTGCAAGGGGGAAAAATATTCAGAGCACTATGTATACATTCCAGATACTCATTTTCAACCAAGAAACACATAATGAAAGAGAAAGAGAAATTTAATTTCAAGGAGGGACACTTTGCATTATGCCCTTCACCAGAATGAGTCTAACGTAGAGAATTCAAAGAACTTTTCAGTTTTACTACTAGGAATGATACTACTCTAAATATTTGCTTGCAACAATAGTGAAGATATATTTTTGAAGCAATTGTGCATTACATACATTTTATTCATAATTCTGTGAATAATGAACATCATAACACATTAATAACAAAATTTAAATTACAAAATATAAGAAACACTTCAAAATGACCCTTTTTAAAACTAAAAGTCCTAATAGACTCAATCTGCACTTTTTTGTTGATTCAGTTTAGTGTCCAAATGACTTTTTAAATACAAGGATGTTGACATCATGTATTATATGACATTTAAAAAAATAATATAGTTAACATTAAAGAAAAATATAAAAACACATATAAAATGATGTTGCCACCAAATGATATCAAGCTGTATTATTTTTAAAGAAATAATATGGTGAATTTAAGGAAAATATATGACAACACTTAATAATCTATCAGGACTTCTCAAGTTATACCGTGTTAAATTATCTGATTTTACTGTTCAGTTTTATGTTGCATAAGTACAAAGAAACTGATATTTAACAAAGTTAAAAAGACAAAAGAAAAAAAAAAAAAGTGCATT
>KK114319.1:373930-386342 GCA_000611955.2 Stegodyphus mimosarum
AGGAATGCAACCAAGAACAAACTAGTTAACTGTGAGCTCAGCAAGAGCATGAAATGCCTTAAAAAAAAAAAAACCTTTGATATGAAGTTAAAATCTGAATCCCTTCACATTTTGACACTTGCATACTGCTTTTTAGAGAAGGAAAAGAATGAGCACTTACAATTGCAAAAAATATTGGTTAGAATATATTGAAGGATGGCTCTTGGATTATCGCTAAGTTGTTGTTTCATTTATCACCAAGCAGTTGTTTCATTTATCGCCAAGTTGTTTCATTTATGGTAACATGAGTAGCTGAATGTTATGGAAACCCTATTATGACATAATTGGTTGCATGATTGCGGTGAATTTGACTGATGGGATTTGTAAGTGTTGGATGTTGGTTAGAAAGTATGTTGCTTATTTTATGGTTTACATGGTAAAATGGCAGAATGTGGTAAGATTAATTTGAAGTTTTTGTGCAATTTGGAATGAAACGGAAAAAAACATTAATTGACTGGTCTGTAAATGAGGATTTACTTAGTAGCCATTATAAGCGCCCTGTTTGTAGGAAGGAAATGCGTATGCTTAACCATCGGAGGATATCGGCACTACGGAGTTCGATTTTTTTACTTTTATTTTTGTGAATTTATGTGGCGACACCAGTATACAGATTCTAGTTCAGATAATTTTAGGAAGTTTTTGGATGCTGTTAAGGAATTTTCTTTGACTAAAGACATGAAGCTTGTAAATAAGGTAAGTGGATATTTTCTTTATGTAGTGCTAAGATGAATTTCCTTTTTTATGTTATTTCACTGTTTGATTTAAAATGTTGTTTATTGAGATTATGCATATTTTTATTAGCTGCTCCTTTGACTTTTTAAGTGAATATAAATCGATGCGTACATGGACAAAGTCAAGGGAGTGTGCAATGCCTAGTTTGTGCAATTCAGGGATTTTTTTTTAAGTGAAAACAGGTCGATGTGTACATGGATACCGAGTCTGTGCAATTTTTGACTTGTTATTTTGGCTTTGTATAACAACAATTTTTGACAAAGCCAAAATAACAAGTCAAAGAATTGCACAAACTCAGTGTCCATGTACCACCAATAATCACTAGTTTTCACCAAGGGGTGCCGGTAAATATATTTTTACCAAAATATTTATTACATGCATATATATTTTACATTTTAATTCAGTATATATTCAAAAAAAAATTTATCAATAAACCTACTTACAATTGGATTTTTAGCCATTTTGTTCAAATGGATATTGCATGGTTATCATTTTAAGAATATTTTCAAAACAATTTTCCATTTAGTGATTTTGTGGCAAAATAATTCATTCCTGTAGAATTTTACAACAATTTCCCCATTGAAAAATTATATATGCTTATGTTCTAAAATTAATAAAAAAATATCACAATATGTCTACACAATCCATTATAACTTAAAAACAACAAAAAGAACACATATTAAAATGATAAAGTTGCTTTTTAAAACTAAAATATTGTTATGCACACAGTTAACAGAGTTTGCTGAATTCTGAAAATTTGTCAACTTTTAGTAAAATGGTTGTGATAATATATAAGGACCTAGACTTTTACTTTTTAAATTCACTGTGGATAACGATTACAGATATGATGATGATTGTATAGGTTTTTAACGTTAGGATATTTTGGCTGGTTTTCAGTTAATCAAAGAGTTTCTTTATAAATAATCACATTCTACTTTCATTCTGAGAATCTACAAGTAAACAAATTATTGGCAAAAAATAAAATATACAACAGCTCATTGGTATTGAATAATTACAATACTTTTTAGACTTCACAAGCCCGGAATCATTGTTTTTGATTAAATAGAGTTTTAAAAAGATTTAAATAACATAAAATACAGTAAGCAACATAAAAGGTATAATTCTGTAAATTAATGATATCAATAACATTTTCAAGTAATTAATTACTTCCATATGTTAAAATTCAATAAATTCTGCAATGCAATCATAGTATAAAATGTAAAATATAACAAAGTTAAAAACAATAATATTGCAAACAATTAATAAAATATTTTGTGTACAGTTTATACAAATGAAGCTTACTCATATTTTGGAATGAAGCATTCCTTCCCAGAGCTAAATATGTTTTCTAGAATAGGTCTTGTATCAACTTCAATATCTCTGCTTAAATAGACACTTATCCGTTGGCTGTTTAAATAGCACTTGTTCTGAAATAACTAATAAATAAAAAAATAACATTTAAAATAATACTACTAATAATAAATATTTAGTAATATCAACTCTCATTTCTGTGAATACCTTTGTAGTTACTATTTGAGACTGCCGGTGCTTATCTGCATCAGACATACTCTTCAGTTTTTGCTTAAGTTGTAATCTAAGAGTTTTCTTAGCTGTTCGCAAAGCCATTGAAATTCTGAAAAAGAATTTAAATGCAAGATAAAACCTTTTAGATTCACTAGTCTTAGAATTTAAAACGCTATGGTAAAAATTAATATTTTCCTTTTCACCCTATGTAACTTTTAGAGCAATCAAAATTGATGGCAACAGGAGAAGAATCATTCATCTTGCAGATAAATCTGCTTCGGATTATGTCAAGTTTAGTTTGAAGAATATTTTTCACACTAAAGCTAAAAATGTAGAAACTTTTCCTTTATTTAAATAAAAAAAGCATTTATATTTATGGAAACAAATATGAATGCTAAATGGCCTTACAATGCTTACTTTCTGAGCAATATTGCATGCATGACGAAAAACTTGTCACTCATAACAAGTACCTCAAATATTTCCGTTCTAAAATAAATTCTGCCAAGAAAACTTGAGAAAGATATTAACATTAAATTTTACATTTCACTTACATCTGAATGAAGAAAATTTGCTATCCCAATACATAAATACGCAGCACATACACATTCGAAAAATAAACAATAAATAGTAAACAAACACATACTTTAGGAACCGCGCTTTCCACGTGACAATTTTGTTTGTTTACGTAAGTACCAGTTACATCAAAGACGGAATTCAGCTTTTTAGGACTTTTATTTTTGAGTCATTTATTTTTGGGCAGGTTAAAATTAATATATTTTTAGTCTATTTAAAATTATATTACGGCAATAATATTGTTTTAAGAAAATAGACTTTAATATTAAAATCTCAAAATGTTCAACTCAAATAAAATATAATTTATAATAACAATTTTCGGCAATAACAATTTTCGGCTGCATTACAAATGCTGAGTATAAAATTTCAGAGAAATAAACAGCAGTAATATGTTCCCTCCCTGCTTTAAACCAAACACTCTTTTATTCTGCAATGTCACTGGCTATTTAGAAGAGGTATGAGTTTTCTTGCATTACTATATTTGATTTTTCATCACTCAGTTAGTAACGTTCTCTCTTAGATGTTTTCCATTTCCCAGAGAAAAACACCAATATCTATCTGACATTCTCCATCCTTAACATTTTTTACTCATACAAGACTCTTCAATTGATTGATTTGGATCTTCCACCAGAAACTCACCTTATTCGGCCACTTGGCTTAATACTTTCGTCTAATGGCGGCCACTTGATTTAATACTTTCGTCTCATTTTGTCTACTTTTTTTGTTTTGTACTTCAGCAGATGCGTAAAAGGAAGCACTGCTTTCTGTCACTCTAATTCACTATATGGTCTTAGTAGTAGTAGTAACGCCGCTGCCGAAAGTAAAATTCTTTTACCTTTCACGCACCGGTGTATGGCCGTCAATTAAAGCCTAAGATACTTTCAAATTTAATCTGGGAAGTTACTAAATAATACTAATATTAATTTACTAAATATCCTCTTTCGTGAAATATGCCTCTTTTGTTAACAACACGGAGGCTGGCAAATGGGAATCTGCAGTCGCTTCTGCAATTACCAATGTGAAAAAAATCCATCGAGGTTGAAAGTCACATTCTTCCAGTAACTAAACGCGCTGCAATTGATATGGGTGCATGTCGCTGCTATTCAGAATCCTCCACACGTTGTTGGGTGAAATTCCGATTTCTTTCACGAAACCCCGTGTGCTTTTACTAGGAATGCTTTCTACCAGACCTAGTGCAACAATTCCCTTGTTGGCTGGCTTACGTTCTGTTCAATCATTATGTGTGGCTTTATGGAAAGAATCGCTGTCACATAAATGCTGGCGTAGGCGCGCAAACATGGTATGGGAGAGAGTTCGTCTCAACGGATACCTTTGGGTTGACAGCTTCTGAGCGGCTCGGCCATTACATTTTGCGGCCTCGTACTGAACACAAACATATCTGCTTTATCTGAATTCGTGTAGTCTGCCATCCTACAGCCCCTCTGTCTGCATGCGAAATGAAGCTTCATCTCAGTACGACTCCTTCTGAAAGACCCTCTGGCTGCTAGTTCAACTGTCTATCGAGAAATTTTGAGGCAAGAACCCTGCCCGTCTTTTCCACTTGCACCACCTTCATAACTAGTCGACCTTGCCTCCCCTCAAAGTCTGAAACAACTTAGCTGGTACAACCCTGTATGATATATATTCGGTACTACTTGATTTTCACCCTCCGCCCCCCGTAAACCGCCAAATTATGTAAAAAAGAGTACTTTCGTGAATTTGAAAAACCATGTGAACAGTCTTTTTTCAATTTAAACATTGTAAAAAAAATGCTCCATTACATAAAAAACCGCACTTTCGACTTCTTGAAATATGGTGATGATAAATATCGAAAAATATTAAATAATTCAGTTGATGGGCGGAAAGGATCAAGGAAGTGCAAGTTACGGAGTTCATAGGCAATTACGCCTTTACCTCCACATCATCACAGAAATTTAGATCATCAAAAAGAGGAGATTGTCACATAGGGTAAAAACTTTGAAAAGCCGAATGACTTGAAATATAAGTGCCTTCACACTGAGACAAAAAAGGTAAAAACTCAGAAGGTCTTAATTTTGTGCCGAAATAAGGGCCAGAATAATTTAGATAGGGGCAGTCATCATATAATTCTGACCAGATAAATAAAAGGTGAAGTTTCCTTGAACCTTGATAATTGCGTTTTGCATACGTCAGGAGCGAAGAATACGTAGGGGAGAGATCAAAGGATCTTTTCTGATACGCGTTCTTCAGAGGAGGGAGGGAGGGGGGACCTGGCCACGTGCTGTAATATCTATGATAAGGAACTCGCTGACCAATTATCTATTGGTATGCAATATGCATCAACTTATGTACCATAAAGAATATAAATAGCAGTGTTGCAGCAAATCATGCATTATCTTCAAATTTTTAACCGTAGTCAAACTATTGTTCAGATTCAACAGCAGCCTACTGTAATATTGCTATAAAGAGCTAGATCAACTATAGTTCATATCCCGGCAAATGAGTTGTCTATATGAGAGTTTTTCGTGGTTCCCCTCCGCAAGAAAAGATGTATACTTTTATAGCTTATAACGTGTAAAAATGCAACCAGGATCTCTAGTAGCGAAGCTGGTAACATTAGCAAAATTGGACTGGTTTTTGTGGATGAAAAAAAAAGGGGGGATTAAAAAATGTATGATATTATGTTTCGTATATGATACTTTTTGTAAGTATAAATGAGAAAACTCATTTGCAAAATTGTCAGGAAATTTCCCCAGGTGTCTTGAATTTTTACATTTTCAACTTTTCGGCAAACAACTTCAGTTATTGCATCGACTTCTCCACAATTAGATAAATCTTCGATTTCTATGCATGAAACAATCTTTTTTCATGATCGACTTTAAGTATGTTTGCTTTTTACATACTCTCACGCATAGCGTTCAGTGTGCGTGCGTGGATACGCATGGATAAAATCCGCAAACCGGATAATGCGCACGTGCACAATCAAGAGAATACTGTATATATTTTAATAATTTTTTCGTTGAATCTTGAATGCGATTTGAAAGCTAGTTTTTATTAATTTGAGTGATCATTTAACTCGTGAAACAAAATATAATTAACATTTAAAAAATTAATTAAGAATTTTTTATCTTTCATATAACCAATGCACAATAATCTTTTAGTAGTATAAGCTACCTCAGATTTCCTTTACCCAATATTTTATATAGAATAATTGAGCAGACTTGAAAAATAAAGTATCGGAAAAGACACTGAAAATTACAATTTTTGTGACATTACTAGTTAGCATGAACTTATAAAAAATATTTTAAAGCTTATTTACCTATTTGTTTTATTTCCCGTATTATTACCATTAAAATTTTCCCCGTGAAAACCTATTTCGGTAAAAATAAAATTTAATTTATTAAAATACTCCAAAATACTCTTCCTAGAAGCACAACCTGAAAATCTGTTCTGATGCCAATCCACTGTTTTTCATAATGCTGCGGCAACTTTATAACGATTTATCTTAAAGTGCAGATACTTATCAAAAGTCCCCGTTTTTCATAAAGATTCCGAAGATTTATATAATACCTTGTTTTAATAAATGAATCAGTAACTGAAATGAAAATCGAACTTGCATAAGGATGCCGATAATCAATTTCAAGGGAGAAACTGATTTTCAGTTTGTGTACGTTACCTCCTGTTGCGGCTGAAGGCATCCCAATTTGATTGCATCCTCGTCTCATGATAAATTATGCTTTAATTGACAATGATTTATGCTTTTATCCTGTTAAATAAAATGAATTTTAAAATAAGCATTTCATGTGATAGCCAAAAAAACGTGTAGAACTATGAAACTCAAATTTTGAAATTTTTTCATGGTATGCACCTTAAAATATATTAATTTAACGGTAAATAAAAAATACTGTACTCAGAAAAAAAGTATGAAAACTAACAGACCCATGAGTAGCCGAGAGATTAAACCCCTGATATACTGGGAGCTCGATCCCAGGCGAATGGGTTAACTGCAAGGTTGGTTTTCAGGGTTTTCCTCTTCTGTTAGGTGAATACGAGCCACTTTCCCTTAAAACGTCCTCCGCAAAGGCATCTCTCCTACTAAGCAGATAGCCCTTACGTGCTTTTCTATATCTGTAAAACCTAACCTGAAAACTAGCAACAAAAGAGAATATAGTATGATAGCTTCTTATACAAATATCTCATTCTTTTATAATCGTTCGGAAGTACCATACAAAATATTCTGCGCCAATGAAATTATTAGAATGTATTCTTTTTTAATACTAACGAAAATGATGGTTGAAAATGATACGGCATTTCGAAAGGAAGAACTTTTGAAAGTAACTCTTTATCTAAAGAAAATGATTTTTAATCCTGTGTTCAATCGAAAACTTGTTCCAAATGCATTGTGCAGGACCCTCACAAAAGTCAGTAAACGTATACAACTTGTGGCCCCAACAAAAGTTCGTTTACTCGTTCATTTCCCCCCTTTTCCAAATTTGTCTTCATGTGATTTTCTCTCATCGAGACAAATTTCGGTTTCAAAAATTAAAACTATCTGCTGAAAAAGTCTTTATTTTGATAATGAACGGATTAAAGAATTGAAACATGTGTGTTTAGGAAAAAAAAGAATCTGTGAAAACCTTCCGTCCGTTATCTAATCACGAACTTCCACGCAAGAGGTTTGTATTTCGAATAATATTCATCAATGTGAGTTCTCAGTATTGATGCTTTGCTTGGTAATTGCTCCGGGCTAATTTCTGCGTTATGTGCTTTTCCATGTTAATTGCCAAATTTTTACTCAAAGTGACCTCATTAAAGATAATTACTTCTCAAAGAATTCTCGACCAACTTATAAATCGTTTTCTATCATTCACCACAATCGTTTCGATACTATAAAGAACTTAAATATATTTCAAAAGCAGTTTGTCTTTAAAATTATGGGCCTATTAATCTCTTTAAGCTTCTTATCATAAACGTCTTCTGGAATAGAATCCTAGGATTGAACTTGCTTCATTATCGTATCGAAACCGGCGATCGCTGCTGGTGTCCTGGAATGTGCTTCGTAGTACTTATAGTGTTCTGGGTCTGCCGCTGGAGCCCACTTTGGACTTTTGACCTGATATGATTGCCTTAGTACCTATTAATTTGGATTTTAACTGAATAATTCGACTGAATACGTGATGTATGACTTCAGCAAAGGCGTGACTGATTCTTATCTTGGCGAGTGTTCTTCACTAAATAATTTTTATTATTTTGTTAAAAGTGTTGGAGAGCTCGTCGCCTAATGATCTGATAGGCAATGGTCTGGCATTTGTTTAATAATTTAAACAATGTTTAGACCCATTCCCTGCCAAACGGTAAACTAGCTGAAAATTACCAGATCGACCATTGTTCAAATCCTCAAAGAAGTTCTGCATGGGAGTTTTTGTAATTTTCCCCATGCGTAATGTGGGTACGAGCCATTTTCATTTAGAAAGCCTCCCAAGAAAGCATTCCTTTCTTCAAGCAAACAGCTTTCGTATGCTTTGCCGTAACCAAAATAATCCAGTCCAAAGCAAAGCTACAAACTGAACAAGAAACAGTTTCAATTAAATATACCAAGGTTTTATTGGGATTAAAAATTGCTCCTGTTAGCTTTTTGTTATTATGCCAATATATATTTTATATACACAGTCCAGTCACATTAATGTGACCATCTGTCAAAAGCCAGAATAACCACCTTTCGCAGAGCGGACTGCTGCGAGACGTGCAGGAAGAGAGTCACATAGGTCCCTGAAGGTGTTCTCTGGGATGTTGAGCCATGCCGACTCTAATGCCGTGGCCAGCTGCGCTAGATTACGCGGTTGAGGATCCATGGCGCGAACAACTCGATCGAGATGGTCCCACAGATGCTCGATTGGGTTTAAGTCAGGTGAGTTTGCTGGCCAGGGGAGGACGGTAAACTCATCCTGGTGCTCTTCGAACCACGCACGTACACTGGCAGCTGTATGGCACCTCGCATTGTCCTGCTGGAAGATGCCATCATCCTGAGGAAAAACAATGCGCATGTAGGGGTGAACATGGTCCGCAAGGACAGATGCGTACTTGTATTGATCCATTGTGCCTTCCACAATGATCAGTGAACCTAGAGAATGCCAGGAAAACATTCCCCAGACCATAATGCTCCCGCCTCCAGCTTGGACCGTTCCGGCAATGGTTGCAGGGTGGTTCCTTTCAGAGGTTTCACGCCTTATACGCCAACGTCCATCTGTCCGATGGAGCATAAAACGCGATTCATCCGAAAACGCAACCTGTCGCCACTCAGTGGACGTCCAGCTGCTGTACTGGCGTGCAAATTCTAGCCTTCGCCGTCGATGAACAGCAGTCAGCATAGGTGCACGAACCAGGCGTCTGCTTCGGAGGCCCAGACGCAGCAATGTTCGCTGAATAGTACTTTGGGAGACACTTTTGGTAGCCCCTTGGTTCATTTTGGTGGTCAGTTGCTCAACGGTAGCCCGTCTATCTGCCCGAACGCATCTCCGCAACCGTCGTTCGCCTCTGTCATCTATGGCCCGTGGTGCACCACATTTGCCACGTCGCTGATTTTGGACAGTCCCATTTTGCCATGCACGGTACACTTTTACCACGGCGGCACGCGAACAGTTCACAAACTCAGCCGTTTCGGAAATGCTTCCACCCTTGGCCCGAAAGCCAATGATCATGCCCTTTTGGAAGTCGGATAAATCGCTTCGTTTCTGCATTACGCCAACGATTGAAATGTTTTCCGAAGCCCTCACACACCCTTTATATACGCTCAACTGCACTGTGCTGCCACCTGCCTTCTGTGATTGGTTATTTAACTCTGACATGGAAAGTACGTGGTGGTCACATTAATGTGACTGGACTGTGTATGTTTTTCAGCCTGCATCATGTCATCATCAATTACTCCAAATCCATGAAGCCGTAAAACGCTACAGTATCTTGAACAATTGATGATAATATATAAAAATACTGTTCACACGCATTTACGTCTAATACGTACAACGACAAGTCGAAATGATCATTGAAATAAATGTTTATCTAGATAAAGACCTTTCATCTGCTTTAGCATTAATTAGTATTTGATGATTTACAATCAAAGAGCTGACAGAACATACAAAATATCTGCAAAATAAAGTTATTACCTGTTCTTTGAATTCTTCCGCAAGACCCGCTTTATTACTGAGGGAATTTTCGCAAATTTTAAGAATTTTTCTTAATTTTACAACATAATAAATAAAAAAAAATCACGCATTTTTCTGATTTCTATTGAAGTTTAGAGATGGTTTCCAATGTTTAAATGCTTAAATATTTTCCGGCATCTTGAACAATCCATTTTTGAATACAAACTTACGTGATAGCAGATTAGCTTACTGACGACCGAGGTGCCGGTGGGCTATCTGTTATCACTGATCACTGGTAATTCTACCGGGTTCGAATAGCAGCGAATGGTCTGGTTGCATGGGTGATTTCGTGATTTCCCCCCTTGTATAGCATAGTATAAACCAATTTCACTTAGATAGTCCTCAACGAGGGCATCCATCCATTTACGCAGATAGCCCTTGTGTGCTTTGCTGTAATTAAATAAATAACCAAACCAGTGATAATAAAAGATACCATATAAAAAACTCTACGTGGCGTATAACGTATTAAATTATATTATCATCTGAAATCAATAGGTATTAAATTATGCAATTATCTTAAATCAGGAATAGCCTGTAACGGTTTCGTTAACACTGGCAAAGTTGTTTCCAAATAAATATAACTTAATGCGTCGTTTTGTAACAGGTTCTTTAAAAGAAAATATAAATGACAATCCTCGGCTGCGAAATATTCGCGGAATTTCACGATTTATCTCTCGAGATGTTCCTTAATTTTCAATTATGCCATCCTTCGCGCGATGAAATAACTTATACTATGTGATGCACGAAATAATATTGAAATATTCAAGTGTCATATTGCAAGAATTATTGAAGAGGCAAAATTTTCTTTAACGAATTCTTATATAAAATAACACTATACCTAATAGTATTTGAAGACTATTTAAAATCCGTTTTAGTTATGCTTAATTTCAACACATTCAATGAAGTGCTGACCTAATATATAATGAGATTATTCAAAAAATGTAAGTATAATTTGAACGCATTCTTTTTCTATGATTAAGTTCTATAAATTACCCCAAGTAAATATCAGTGCAGCATTCAAGATTTTACGTAGAATGGTTCAAAATTGGTAACTGAGATAGTTTTAAAGATATCCCTAACGTTCTCTGAAAAAATATTGAATCAGCTTTCCCCGTTCTCGCATAACCCTTAGCTGAAAATTTATTGGTATTATTAGTTAAATAATTAATCATTTGAATTACATTTAGCGGAGAGCGAAACGTTGCGCCTGAGAAATTTTTCGTTGAATGCACCGACTCCCTATGGTTTCCAGACTCTCCAGATGGATATTGAAAAGTTCAACGTTTTGTTAGATTGATTGGCTATTGAAAGCTTTCAACGTTTTGTCCTCCTAAATTGCTTGAGACAGGAGGATATCTACATCCAAAACCAGTCCAACTCTGCAGACGACACAAAGGCGAGAAAAAATTCGCCAAGTTTCCTACTTGGCGAAAGATGCAATGACGTAATTGAAATCTTTAGGTTTGTAGCCTTTTTAAATATAATCGATGAATATGCACGTTTCGTGGTGTAGAAAAAACATTTTAATGAATGAATTGAGTCATGGGGAATCTGTAAATCTTACTTCGTTTCCTGAGGTAAAAAATTAACCACTTTAACGCAGAAGAATTAAATGTTACCTCCAAAATGAAAATTGACTATCTGCCCAAACGGAGTTGTGGCGCCCTCTATTTTTCAATATTGATACTAATCGAAAGAACGCTAAAAAAAAGTGATATTCGGCAAATATTTATTAATAAGATGATAAAGTATGCCATTTTTTTAACTCAGGAGTATTTTAAGGATGTATTCTATGTATCAGAAGTTTATATTTAATAGATTTTCCTATTTATAAGTATATTACTAATTCATGGTAATTTATATGAAGACAATAATATTGTTTGGGTAAAATAGGACTTAATAGAATCTCGAAATATTATTACACTCAAATAAACTCTTATTTATAATAAAAAATTTTAGTAATGTAAGAAATAATGAAAATTAAAACTGAACTAAAGTTTCGGATGCTGAAACGAACTGAAGTGAAATGGTATATTTGAGCGCGAAAAAGAGTACAGTTTTTCTACGTTGTTTGCTTTCGGTATGATTGCATTGGTGTTTTAATACATTTAACGAGCTTTGGATATGAAACGGGATCAAAATTAATAAAAATTGTACTTCTTTTAAAAACTGACTTTTCTATTCTATTCTATTCAGTGAAATCTTCCCTTCAAAGTACTTAATATTGTTTCCACTGTATTTGAAACTGAAAGGTAAGTTTGCTTAAAGTAATGTCCTATTTCATTTTGTAACATAATTTAAACCATAAAATGTGGAACTCAACGATCAGCAACTACGCGGGAAATTAAAAAATTAAGGCCTTTAAT
>KK114319.1:386508-412532 GCA_000611955.2 Stegodyphus mimosarum
AAGAATGCGTGTTTTAAGATCCTATCTCTTCAATAAATTGCCTCCAGAGAGTCTTTTTCATAAATTGTATTTTGATGTCATTATTTGTTTATTTCTTTGTATTTTTATTTATCCAAATGGTTTCAAGTAATACGTAGAATTTAAATTTTAATTTAAATTTGAACAAATGTGTATTGATTCCTCAGTATGTATGTGATGCCAATGTTTTATCCTTTTCAGCTTGTTTAGTCACAAGATTTCAGCTTCATGTTTACTATGAGCTTCTTGATGCAGTGTAGGTCTGTGCAGTGAATTAAAGACGACCTCTTGAAATCATAAGGTCTCTCGATTAGTCATGAATCTATGACTGGCTGAAAACTTAAATAAATCAAAGAATAAATCCTAGTATAATAAATCAAAGCAGCATCATGCACATTTGAGATTTTCTAATCTTATAGAGATATTCCACCAACACCGTAAGTTATTAGATGCTTTTACATTAAAGCTGTAGTAACTGTGACTTTTTAGCTTCATATTTCATTTGATGCTAGCTGTCGCAAGTTTGATTTGGCTTCCTCATTGGTGATAATTGTCTTCATAACTGTCACTCACAAAACTGCATTTTTCATCTAACCAGTTTTTTTTAGTAGATTTCACTACATGGTGTTTGATAAAGAATTGACTATTCTAATAAAACATTTTTTTAATCTACCCCTCTTTTTACATGAAAAATTAAGCAAATGAGAGACTTATAAAGCCATCATGAAACAACTGTAGGACTGAGACTTAATACAAACAAAAACTAGTGCCAAATTGTGTAATTTAGCACCAGTAATGGGTACATGTGATGTCACACTACAGTCATAAAATCTTTGCCATGGTTTTATGTAAACCCCATTAATTCTTAATGATGCAGTTAAGTTTTTCTAAAGAAAGATGAATAAAATCCTAGTATATACTAAGGCCTTAGCATGATTTTGAAAATTGTCTCCAGTACCAAAATAACTCATTTGCTGCTCATCATAAATACCACATTAACTGCTCATCATAATGTCGGCGAAAGTCACCATATCCCATTTGTACCGTATACTAGAATTAACCGAAGGATATTAGTAAATTGCTATTTAATGTTTTCCTTTTGCATTTTGAAAAATATTACTAAACTCTGATATCTATTCAAAAGAGAACAGCATGCAATGGAGTACATACAAAACTATGGAATCATGGCATCAAGAAAAAGTGTGTTATTAATGGGCATGATATGTGTCTGCAACTGAAAATGGATAAAGAAAGTTAATAGAACATGAAAAAATGACAAAAATTAAAATTTTTATATACTACTGGTAAAATTTATATTTCTTTATTATTTCAATAAATAAAGAATGGACAGTTCTTTCAAACTTCTCCTAGAATTATTAGTATAAATTTGGCAGAACTTTTGTCAGTTGTCATGGTTAATGGGATTTCATAATCAGATAAGATGGTTTCCTTTCGTATGTTTAAGACTGTGAAAATATATTGATCATTATGTCTTACATGCATTTTTTTTTTCTGATTCTTATATAATGTTTAATCTAGACTTTTTATAGTCAAGCTGAAACTGTTTGTATAATTTTAGACTGGAAGTTTTTGTTTTAGACTTTTTTCTCTTCTATCCTGAATTGCAATTTTATTACTCTCAATTCTTTGGAATTTTCACATCCAGCAGTCGGCATTTCCTAAACTTTCAAAGTAGTCAAGCTTGTAGAGTTTTACTTACATTGAAGTTTAAATCAATGACCTTCAGACCTTACTAGACTAATAAGTAAGTTATCGCTCCAGTCTTAATTAAGGTAACAAAATTTACCGAGGCTAAAATAATCGCCTCCAATGTTATATACGGCCCGAGATTCATGTCGTCGCCAAAGGTGTCGATATTTTGTGTTGGATGGTTTTGTTGAGATTTTATTTGTATGGCAATCCTTTTTACGTGGAAACTTTTGTGAGAAATGTGGTTATATTTCGTCATGGGGGTTGTTTCGATTTCCTGTTGAATAATGGTGTATAGTTCCACGAAGGAAGTTGTGGAGAGATGTCTGCCACATTTTTAAAGTGTATTTAAGTTAGTTTAGTTCGAGAAGATATGTTGTTGGAGTTATTAATGAAGCATTTGTTCATGGTTGTCTTCATGCTGACAGAAGTGTATTTTTGCAGTTTTTATGGGATACAGGATTTTTGAAGTTGAATTTGGCCTGTGAGAAGTGCAGGTTTAATATGAAGATTCGGAAGAAAAATTGTGTGTCTGATGGATTTGTGTGGATTTTCAGAAAAATTGTTGAGGTTAAAGAATGGGGTTCTCAACAAAGTTTGAGGTTTGGATTCTGGTTTTCTTGCTGTAAATTGACTTTAGAGGAAGTTTTTATTGTAACGTTTGAAATTTTGAATTGTAGAAAGACGCCTGACTTAGCTAAGTCATGTCATTTTGGTTCACATGCTTTGTGTGATTGGAGTAGTTATTAATGAAAGTGTATTGGATTATATATGTGATATGTCTGTCCTTAGAAGTTTTTTTTTTAAAATTAATGTTTTCCTTTTTTAGGAACTATTTTGAATGGTAATTTAATAATATGAATTTACTTTTTTATTGTTTTAATTTTGTAGAGAGTTATTTTAACTGTAGCATTGCTTTAATTTTGTGTTGTTATTTTGGCTCTAGTGTAGAATTGGATACCCCTTCAATTGGTGACAAATTTTGTTCAATTTTGGTGATGAGTAACTTTGTTGTAACCTTATGTGACATCATCATTCTCCTGAATTTTTTTAAGTGAAAGTAGATCGATGTGTCATGGACAAAGTCAAGGCAATGCAGAGTTTGTGCAATTCTCTGTTGTTTTTTAAAGTGAAAATAAATCGATGTGTACATGAACATTGAGTTTATACAATTCTTTGACTTCTTATTTATTTTTTGTGTAGTGGCCATCTTGAAATTGTGCCTTCCTGGCACCAATATTGGCATCAAAAGAGAATCGCCAAAGAAACAAAAGGGCATTGAATTGTAAACTTTTATCATTATTTTAAAAATTTTTTGAATTTATATGCATTGAATGTGTTTGGAATTTATTGTTGTTATTTTAGCTTAAATTTGCCAAACATTTTTGGCGAGAAACTTCACGCTTTTATTTATCTAAACTTTTTGTTTTTATTTCGGACTTTTAGCATAATCAGACATTTTAGGCTTTAAGTTTGAAATGTAAACAAAAAATTTAAATAAGTAAAATTGTGGAGTCTCTCGCCAAAAATGTTTGGTGAAAAATTTTTAACCATACTGGTCTGTATTTGATAGTAGTACCAAATAATCTTTTAACGGTGAAAATGCGCTTTAGCCCACTGCTTGGCGATGTTTTGAAAATTGCCAATTCGGTGCATTTCTGTGAAACGTCTTTGCAATTAATCGCAACCTTCCCGACACGCTCCGCGAAAACCTATTGTAAACAAAACATAGAATTCTAAAGCATAAATTAGTATGGAAACTGTTGCCACAAAAAGATAATAAAATAATATGCAAAACGAACATTACGATCATTAAAATATTTTGTCAGGTTTAAATTAATTATTTACATTTTATGTTGTAATACTTACACATTTTATGCCGTTACATAACCTTCCCGAGACGCTCCGCGAAAACGTAACCAAAATGGCATCCAAGAAAGAAGGAATTTTTTTTAAAAGGGCATTAAAATTACAAACGATACCATGTACACACTGTTCCGTTTTAACTTAAAAAAAAATCTGAGAATTGCACAATGTAGGCAACGTACACAAATGAACAAAATAAGTTAAAATAACGAAAGTAAATTACAAGAAAATGCCATGTGCACAGTGTTCCTTTTAAACTTAAAAAAAACTTCAGCGAATTGCACAATGTAGGCAACGTACACAAATCAACAAAATAAGCTAAAATAACAAAAATAAATTACAAAAAAATGCCATGTGCACAGCGTTCCGTTTTAACTTAAAAAAAAAATCAGCGAATTGCACAATGTACGCAATGTGCACAAATCAACAAAATAAAAAAAATAAATTGCAAACGATACCAGCGTTCTGTTCTTCAGGTGAGCCAAATTATAAAATGTACATGTACATTCACTCACCTCTCTCAGCATCACAGCTAAATCCATAGCGGCTCGGTATTTAGCGAAATATACGTATGAAAATAGCAAACACTCAATAGAAAAACACCGGCATTCAAAGAATAAAACGAGAACTGAAATAACTACTCAAATTAACACGTAAGAATTCCGAATAAACCGCTACGTCATCTCACATTACCAATAAAATTGTTCTTTATAAAATAGGAAATACGCATGCGCGAAAACTACATGTTTACGTAGCTTCAAAATACCCAGTCAGCCATGTTCGCGGATATACGGAGTTACACATGTTGGCGCGTTTATTGCTCATTCAAAAACAATCGCCGCCAAGCAGTGGGCTAAAGCACATTCCAACCCTTTTAACTTCTTAAATTCAATAGAAAGCACCACTTGCGCTTACAAAACAAAACTATGCCACTTATGGGTATTTAAAGTAACATAAGCGAAATTCAAATTCAAGTAATTTACTCAGAAACTACGTAAAGGTCTACTTAAGCTGGTTCAGAAGGTAAAAATATATTTAAGGGTGCCCTTTGGCGATTTGCCAGCAAGGCACAATTTTAAGATGACTGCTACACAAAACCAAAATAAGTTAAAGAATTGCACAAACTCAGTGTCCATGTATGCATCCATCGATCTACTTTAAAAAATATCAGAGAATTGAACAAATTCAGTATTGCACACTCCCTTGACTTTGTGTACATGTCAATCTATTTTCACTTAAAAAAAAATCAGGGGAATTATGATGTCATATAATGTTAAAACAAAATTACTCATCACCAAAATTGAACAAAATTTGTAGCCAATCGAAGCTCATTGCACTGCATTTTAAATCGGACAATGAAATAACATAAAAAAGGAAATGCATCTTATCGCATATACGGACTACAAAAAGGAATATCGACTTAACCATATTTTTCTATGACTTCACTCTGTGGCACACAAAATTTTTTAACATCATCCAAAAACTTTCTAAAGTTATCTGAACTAGAATATGCACGCATCCTGCCCTACGCATTTCGTTCGTACAAACAGGGCACTTAATAATGACTACTAAGTAAACCTTCATTTACACACCAGTCATGTTTTTTTTTCCCTTTTGTTCCAAATTGTACAGAAACTTCACATTAATCTCATCGCATACAACATTTTATGGTGTACAGTGCAAAATAAACAACGCTCTACCTACCTGACATCTAACGCAGAAATAAGCCCTTATGAATATTTTCCCATCAGTCAAATTCACCGCAACCTCACAACCAATCATGTCACAATAGGATTTCAATAGCATTCAACTACTCAGGTTACCATAAATGAAACAACAACTTGTCGATAATCCAAGGGCCACCTTAAAATATAGACTAATTGCTCACATATTTAATGGTGTGCTTTTAACATCAACTAGTAAAATGGCTAAAGCCAGAATAAACACCAACAGAGCTGGTGATAGAATGTAAACTGCAACAGAGGCTGCCGGAAGTTCTAACCCTAAAAGATTTCAAACCGTTAGGTTAAATAATTGCGTAACTAATTTGCATTCTAGTGAAGACTGTGGGAAGAAGTAGTAAAGGTTCAAATCATAATAACTGGTTAATTAACATAAAATCCTTACAAACTTTTACAGTTACTTAGAAGTTACATTCACAAAAAAGACACCAGAATCGAATTATAAAAGCAAAATTAATAATTGAATCTGTATCATCATAAAGCCATGTGATAAAATAGAACAGAACATGCTTGTACTTTCAATAACTTGTTTTGCCATTTTAAACAGATGAAATTCGGGTAATGATGTAATAAAAAGTTTAATAAATACAATAAAAACAATAATGAATAAATGTAATAAAATGTCTGAAAGGGTTCAGATTTTAAAAAGTGCCCAAAAGAGTTCTTTTAAAGTTTCATTAGTAGGGATTATGAATAGACATGGCCTAAGTAGAATAACAAAACATTTTACAGGATATTAGATGAATATGCATTTAGATTAACATAGGAACATTATACATCTTCTGAATATTTAAAAAGCAAAAAAATGTGTAATGTTATTCTATAAAAAATATTCAGTGTTTTTAATTATACATATCATGAATTAAATATGTTTTTATATAAAATTAATCAGATAAAAAAATCTGAAAGGTTTCAGATTTTAAATTACTTCCAAAGGGACAGTTTTTTAACATTTTGTGTGTTACCTTTATTAAATATCATGTTCTTTGCATTTAAATCATAAAATTCAGTTCAACAGCAATATCACAAAATAATTTTAAAATGAGCATGTCTTTAAAATTTCCAATACACAGTTCTGTGCACTGGAGATAAAAAGCCCCTCCCCCGGTAGAGTGTTGCCATTGCTCACTTTTAAATCGTTGAGTTTGCTCATAAAATATTCGTTAAAGTTTTGCAAAATGTGAAATAGATAATAAAACAAATTCCAAATTTGGGCTTCCAGATGCGCATATTCGGATGAAAACGTATGTTATTCAAAATTAGATGGCCCTAGGTACCGTTGTTTTATCACATTTGGAGAAATATACATACATTTATGCAGATTCTTCATTATTTAATTTCTTTAAATATAATATAGGGTGATAACTTTTGGTGGCAACATTCTGAAAAGTGAATCGGACATTTATAGCGAATCAACGCAAAATCGCAAAACGAAAGAATATTTTTAAGATATGCATCTATTGCTTTTAAATTGTTTAATTTGTCAATTAATAACAGACAGATTAAATATGAAAGAACAGTATACCTTTTTTCAAATGGCAACAGACTCGAATGAAAAGTGAAACAATGCAAAATTGTGTCTCCAGACTGGGGGATAAAAATAGT
This sequence comes from Stegodyphus mimosarum, assembly GCA_000611955.2. Classification (NCBI taxonomy): domain Eukaryota; kingdom Metazoa; phylum Arthropoda; class Arachnida; order Araneae; family Eresidae; genus Stegodyphus; species Stegodyphus mimosarum. The sequence goes on from KK114319.1 coordinate 393,450, forward strand.
AGCAATAAGTGTAATAAAAAAGGGAAAAATTTGGGTATCAATATAAAATGCTATCTAATGCTTTTAGTTATTTGTATTTTAGATTGATATACTGTAAGTAATTTTTAGATTTATAGGTAATCGGAAAGTGTAGAATTTTGTAGTTTTTCAATATATGTTACTCATTTGAAAAATGCTGTTGATATGCTATTGTTCAGTGTATGGTGCTGAAATATAAATAATTTGATAACTCTGCAGTCTAAAAATGGTACACTGAAACCTTGAATCATGAATGGCTTACTTCATAAGCAACTTACCTACACAAAAAAGTATGTTGTAATGAGCAGTATCTTGAGTTATAAGCACTCATGTTTGCAATATACAACTTTCAAGTGTTTTGAGGCAAGTGTCACATAAGGAACACTTAAGGACATCTGGAAATATCATTTTAATGTTTTCTATTGTTTAACCTATTTTCTATTGTTTAACCCTGAGTAACTTGGGTGCTTTAACACTTCAGTTTTTTATTTTTTAGCCTGAAAGGGCAATCTGTCTAGATTAATAGGGCTCTTATTTTTTTTTTCTTTTCATTTTGCATTGATTCAATATAAACAGTGTTTTACTTTTCAAATTGTTGCCAAATTAGGGCCCTGCATTATATTTAAAGAAATTAAATAATGAAGAATCTGAATGTATGTTCCTCGCATTGTGAAAAAACAACTGTACCTACAGCCATCAAATTTTGATTGAATTAGTCCTCCACTCGAATATGGGCATCTGGAAAGCCAAATTTAGAATTTGTTTTATTATCTAGTTCATATTTTGTAAAACTTTAATGAATTTTTGATTAACAAACTCAACAATTTCAAAGCAAGCAATGGCAACACTGTACGGGGGGGGGGGCATTTTTATCTCCAGTGCACATGACTGTGTGTAGGAAATTCTAAAGGTATACTCTTTTAAAATTACTTTGTGGTATTGCCGTTGATTGAATTTTATGGTTTAAGTGCTTAGAACATATTTAATAACATTAATAAAAAAAAAACCAGCACACAAAACGTTAAAAAAAGTCCATTTGGTCATAATATAAAATCTGAAAACCTTTAAAAATAATAATAGGCAAAACCATGGGCTAACAAGTTGTCAGTGAAGACCTGAAAAAAAAATACTAGAGGATCATAAAAATAAATGAAGGGAAATTAAATTTAGCACTGTAGTGATTCATATAATACATAAAATATTTCAATTTTGATGCCAAAATTAGACATTCTGATTAAATGACCGTCACATTGATATATTAATTGATGGCATGGGTCTGGTTATAGAATGAATATTTTAGAAAATTGTTCTACATCAATATTAATATAAATTTATGGTCTATGAAATATTTTTTTTTGTAGTGTCGATTTTTTTTATTTCATAATGAAGACAGTTCAAATGCAATGAATTTTTTTACTTCTACAGATAATTTGTAGTAAATATGGATTCCAAGAGGAAAGCAATATTTGGAAGCCAGGATCAACCTAAAAAAGTCCAAAAGAAAAACTCAAATGACGAAGAATTCGAAAGAAGTAACTTTGAAGAAGAATTAGCTCTTATGGATGAAATGGAAGATGAATTCAGATCACAGTCATTGGAATCTCAAGAATGTTCTGGTAAATAATCATTAGACAATATATAAATTAAGGGAATTTGGGGAAAGATTTTGCACACTATTTTGTTAACATATGATGATCCTGTCACCATTTTACTCTTAAATTTATAAATAGTTTTCTGGCAAATAAAACCTATAATTGTTTATTGCAGAGGTTCCCAACGGGCTCAGTATTGAACCCTGGGATCAGTGTTGATCAAAAGGTGTCGATAGCCAAATATGAGCTGGGAATTGATTGGCGGAATCAATATCCTATTGATCCCCCAGTAAGAATTATTAATAAAATTGGTAATTAATTGTGTATAGCTATAACACTGTGCCATGTAATGAAGGAGAAATTATATGAAATTAATATAATGGGAAAATACATTGGACAAGGTGATTTAAAAATGAAGTGATTTTATGCTAAGTATTAAAAAAATTACACTCATACATTGAGCACAGCCGTCACATTAATTGAAATTGAAATTATGTACAGTTAGAGTATATAATTTTGTTTAAAAAAATTGTTTATATTTGTAAAATTAAAAATAATAATAAAACGAATATATTCTTCATCAAATTGTTATCTTTAAGTTAACATGTGCAATTATTTGTATTATGTTAAGATAGTATTCTGTATATTATAGCAAGGAATATAAGAGGGTTGAAGAGAACTGTTTACTTTTTTTAATACCTTAGGAATTTTAGTGTATCCAGACTGCAACAGATGGCTTTGCCGCCGTGTGATGTCATATGGTGGTCATTGTATCGAAAATTCTTTTTGCTTTTTTTTTATATAGTGTGTATTCGAAACTTGAATGTGCTTATGGTGGTTAATAGTGTAAGAAAATGCTATTGTGTTCCTTTAGTGGAACATATTCAATGTTCAGTCATCATGCGGACGGCTTACTTCATATTAAAAGTGATACTTATAAGAGTGATTATTTATTATTAATGTATACAGTCCATTTTCTCGTCTTCAAGTGAAAACAAAATAAACTAAAAACCATTCCTTTAAAAGCAGTTGATATAAGAAAAAGGTTGGGAATCCTTGGTCTGTTGCATGTTCTGTGTTTTGTCATCTTAATACTTGCTCACTGATGTCTTTTCTGACATATGCAGTCTTCTATTATAGAACTTAAGAGTGAACTTTTCCTGGGATGACTGGGATCCAAATGATTTTGGTCTTTGTACTAGTTAAATAAGAATGCCTCATTGAGCAAATCAGGTATTATGTACATATAAATGACTATTAATACAGTATCCATTATTTAAGTAGTACTTTTTGTTAACGACTTTGTCTGTTTGAGTGGTGTTGCTGCTTAATTACAATTCATTAAAAAGAGGGGTCTTTTAACACAGTTTTAATTAGCTGAAAGAATTTGTTATCAAATGTATAAAGAGTATAATAAAATCCTAATTAAAATTCCTCATTTTGTATGGTGTCATTTAATGTGATCTTTGGCAAAATAATTAATAATTTGTCACTTAGAAATCCGTATAACCAAATGTTAAGGAAATGCTAAGTGAAAAATTGTGAGCAAAGTGTTAGAACAAGGGTCAAAAACTGTTTGAGGATAGCCACATTGTTAGACCAAGTAATATAAGACATCTCAAAAGTTCATTGACAAACTTAATATGCTGGTCTGTCATACTGTGACAAACAAGATTTATGCAGAAACTTGTGTCTGAAAATGCAAACGGCGACCACTAGAAAGCAATGTTTACCGACTTATTGGGAGAGTGAGAAGTGTGATCATTTCATGTGAGGACTTTGCAGAAGAAAGATGAATCGATTTACTAACTTAGAATTGGCCTATATGCATTACATGTATGTTGCCTGGATGGAAATGGGACGAGCTGCTGTGTGGATGAATCTTGAGCACATCCCAAACAGACACTGGCGAAGTCGTTCTTTGTTTGGACAATTGCATCACTGATTGTATGAGGCAGGAGCTTTCCAAGTAAGTAGCCACATTAGTCGAGAATGCGCTATATGCATGCCATTTGTTAATAAAGTTGTGCTCTGAGAATTTAAGACAAACCGGCAGAGTCTCTGAACAAACAAGCACATTTTGTGCGTAAATCATTCTACCATTATAGGCATCCTGCACGAAGACAGCTACACTCCTTCCACGTCAAAACAGTTCAAGTATTGTGCAATGACAGTTATCCCCAATGCGTTGCATTTGCATGCTGGTATTTGCACAAAGGGGGCTCGCAGTCAGATTATCCATTGTGAATTTTGTTTTCCAATGAAGCCTCTTTTACATTGGACAGTGTCTGAAACTGCAGCTTGCTTGTGTAGGTGCATGAAAACCCAAGGTATACACCTGCCTATGGAAGTCAACAATATCACACCTTGAATGTTTGGGCTGGTATTATCAGTGACTTGTTAATTGTCTCTCACTTATTACCTCAATGGAAAAGGTGTATCGTACTTTTTAGAGAGTATTACAAGACTGATGGTTGATGTTCCAGCAGCTATACGGCGAAACATCAGCTTTCAGCATGATGGGGGGCTTGCAGATTTTAGCAGTACTGTGCAGGAATACCTCGACAAAACATATCCTTATCGCTGGATTAGCAGAGGTGGACCTGTCGCATGGCCACCGCAATCCCCCCCACCTGACTCTCCTGGATACCTGTGGGGATACATGAAGTCCATGATGTATGAGATGACCTTAACATTAGACATGGATCTTGTTGGCGGAATCGCGGCCATGTCGGACTCGTGTCCATCACACACAAGTCCATTTTGAACAGGTCTGTGCATCCATGCATCGATGTTGTGAAGCATGCATTGTGGCGGATGGAAGAAATTTTAAACACCAGTGATTTAATCATGTTCTTTTATAAAAGTCATACTAACACATCTTTCGACATGCTTTATTTCTCCCGCTCTATGCCTGCGAACATTTCCTATTTTCAGACTCAAGTTCCTATGTAAATCTTGTTTGTTATGGTATGACAGATTAGCATGGTAAGTTTGTCAATGACCTTTTGAGATATCCATATACTGTTCGGGTTTGAGAAGAAGCCGTTTGAGTCACATGCTTTCAGATGATTCTGTTCTTCAACTATGCTGAGAAGTAATGCTTCCGTGGTAACGGTTACAGTGACTTTTGGATTTGTCAGCGTTACATAGCTTGTTTTTTGTTTAGATATTTTAGTTTGAAATTAATGATAAAATTTCTGTTCTTATTAGGTTTCTGATTAAGTGCATTACAGTTTTTATTAGATTTCTTTCATTTTCAGGAGATAGACAAGATAGGAGGAATATTAGTGTCTTATTTTATTCATGTAGTTGTTCTTCTCAATAACCAATTGCAGCAGTGTTTTCTTTAATTCTGCTGAAGAATAAAACATAGTTTTTCAGAAGCTGCTCCTTCTAAGAAAATCTATCTTTTCATGGACCACTTTTCATTCCTTGGAATGGGTTGGAATGCTGCTTTTTCCATACATTTTTTCAGGGAATTCTTCAGAAGCTTAAAAAGCTGTGAGTAACTGGTAGGAATTCAGTGAATTAATTAAAAACTCTCTTTAAACACAGAATTTAAAGCACTAATATTTAAAGTAGCTATGATTCTGAATTTCAATAATAGGCTGCTCCTGTAAGTGATAAAGAAGTAATCCAGGAAGACAAAAGAATTGTTTGTCTTTGGTAAAAAGTAGATTGCCAAGTATCATTTGCATTTAGCATTCCTAATCTGGTAGCCAATGAACAGTTCCACTGTATACCAGCTTATCGCATTCTGCAGTATAGCAGGAAAATTCTATGTAAAAGAAACGGAATTATCCCTAAATGCAACTATTTATGTAATTATCTCCAAGAAGTGCACAAGTCATCAATGGAAAAAGAAAAATGTAAAAGTGGGTCATAGCAGATGTATTGATAAAATCTATGTAAGGATATCCAAATAAGCATTTCTCTCCAGAGTCTCCAACAAGCTTGTGACTTTTTGATGAGGGATCGGGATAATCAGAGAGTACTTTGTTTTCTTTGACATGCATTGTTATAAAGTGCTTTTATACTTTTTATAGCTGAAGATATTGAATCGGAGCCATCCAATGTGAAGTGGGCGCGACCCCAATCTCCTGCTTTAAATCCAAGTCAAGATCCTGTTATATTCCAGCAACTGGACCTTGATTATTATGTAGGACAACCTGTGCCAGGCATGCCAGGTTGTAATGTTGGACCTGTTCCAATTGTAAGGATGTTTGGTGTTACTATGGCAGGAAACAGTGTTTTGTGCCATGTTCATGGATTCTTGCCTTATTTCTTTATTCCTGCTCCTCCAGACTTTCAGAAAGCTGACTGTGCTTTATTCAGAGTAAGTTAATTTGATATTGTTTTAATTATTAAAGTAAAAGTAGCATGAGTCTATGTTATTTATATTGCACTGAAAGAAATGTTTATGCAGTAAATGTCGCTTAGTGTTGAATATCAAATATTTTAGGTGCTTTCTTTTTACTTTTAAATTTTCTGCCTGACCTAACTGGTCCGGACAAACTTAAATATTCAATAGTAAAGTTCTTCCAATCTGAAGAGGAACTGACTGATTGATCTAACTCAAATAAGTTATAAGTTTTAAATAACTATTTCTTAGAATCAATTAACTCAATCAAAGCAAATTTACACTTAATAAATCTTACCCTAAAAATAAGAAGGAATAAATCTTCACTGGTACTCGGGTAGAATAGAATACTATCTCTCAACCAAAACATTTCTTAAATTCACTTAAACAACATACTCAATCATTTCTAAAATTAACTGAAAAGCAACAAGCTCAAATTCCAAACCTCATAAGCAACCAGAGAAAAAATATTCAAAAACAATCATTCAGTTCCACAAAAGAAAAATCAAGCAACAGTTTTAAACTTTCCTGGCATCTAAAAAAAAAAAAGGCATTACAAATTTATCCTAAAGCAACTATCAAATAATCATTAATACGTGGTTAGTACATAATTTTTTTTTATTAGGTCACGTTGTGAGTAACCTAAATGCATAAACATTTTTACAATACCCCAATAAAAATCTCCAAGTTTTTTAAAAGCCTTATGGATCAAAAGACATAACCAAATTAGAAATTGAAATTAAGAATTACATATTTGAAACACGGTACTTTTAAATTTAACTCGGGGCACAATCAAATTTTTCTTTTTCTATTAACCAATAAAATTATCCTTGATTCCAAAATTAGTTCAAATTAGACTCCCTAACGAAAAGAAAATGTATGATAACTCGCAGTGGGAAGTGAGGCAGCCGGAAAGCTTGAACTTCATCTTACGGCGAACTAAGAGGAACCTCTAAATTCCTGGAATGACGTTGCATATATAAAAATTCACAATACTGAAGAATAAGTCCTTTAGGACTCAGCCCAAAATAAGGTGAAGAAGGATTACATAATTGTAGATAAGTTGGAAATCAGGCGGCCGGAAACACTGGATATACGGAAGTAAATGAATCGACGAAAACTGCTCCTACACAAAATGATTCCCTTGATCCACAACTGGAATGCTGGTAGTCAGGCAGCTGGAAACCCTGTATAACTTCAAACATGATGAGCTCAGCTTCGAACATCAAAATTCCTGGAATGACCATCTCAGGAAATGTCTGTATTTACCTCAATTTTATAAGAAATTCGAAGTTCTACATCGAGCCATGCTGAACTCTTGTCTTTAACGCAACACTCATCAGCTAAAAGCCGAGAGAGACACCACACCAGACCGCAGGCACGAGCCACCCACAAGAGAGGCCACAGGGCAAATGCCGCTCGAACTTTTTCGAAACTTTACATCACTCAGCTCCTAATCCTTCTCTCTGTTCTTTCATACTTCGTGCAAGAACCGAAGAAAACTCGGTTTCTCCGCCTACTAAAAATTGAAGGCTCGAAATTCTGCATAAAATTAAATTTCACCAACCCGAGACTTATTATTTATCTGAACAACTTCACCCCTCAAAAGAATCAAAACAAAGTCATTGCCCATGGTTGACAAGCAGCACAGTGAGTCACCCAAAGCATGAGAGACTAAAATTCAACCCCCTCCCCAGCTAACAAGTGGAAAAACTAAAAAGATAAGAATCAAGTTGCCCTTTTAAGATCAAATTTTACAGTGGCTCTTTTCTTCCGAAAGAAACTGATTTATTTAACCATTGCAACATTCACAAAGCGAGAGTGCAAGTGAAAACGAGAAGGCCAATTTACGACTTCCTTTTACTGCCCAAACAAAAACCCCCCAGCGAAGACATGCGAAACACACTATACTGCCCTCAGTTCTACTGTTATCATAAAAGCAATTCTCACAGGTGTCATTTCTGTTCAAAGACTCTCCCTTTCTTAGTTACAAAACTGAACCGTTGAAAAAATAATTACCTAAAGATTTTAACAGTTAAAAAAGTACACTCTTTACAAATATATATATATTGAATTACACTCTCCACAATTTCAAATTTAAAATAAAATACAATTAAAAATACTTAAATATTGGCTACTTAAATGACATAAACACACTTAAAATTCGTGACACAACATTAATATGATTGCAGTGTCTGTATACGAAAGCAAGGAAAATACATCGCTTATTCTGATCAATAATTTGGTTAATATGATAAAAGTACTGTAGAATAATTTTTTTAAAAATTGAAATAAATTCACCAAATGAAGTCCAAATGGATTATAAAAATTGGCAAGTGACAGAGAAATGTTGCCAAGTAAGGAATTAAGATGGTAAACATCTTGGTTTCGATTTTAATCAACCGCTTGTAACTCAATAAAAACTCAAACTTAATTTTGCATCAATTTTGTTTTCTTTGGGGGGGGGGAAGGCCCTGAAAATACCTATGCCAAACTAAGGTTGGCTTTTTTTTTCTTCTAATTTTTAGACTGGTTTGTTCTCTGCTATCTGAATATTAAGATTAGGGGTATGGCATTGGCCAAATAATTTCCAAAAGCATTGTAAAAATTTCAGATGTGAACCTTTTCATCAGAGACATTATGAACCTTGTGTTTTGAACATTTCTATTTAAGATGCTGTGAAAGTATCTATTATATGCTTCTTAGTTTTATTTATATAAAGTTCCATTGCTATTTTGAAGGATATTTTTTCTCATCATGTAGTATTATCATTTGATTAATGTTATCAAAATAACCATGCGCAAGCGTGATCACATTTAGTGGTGCCTGCCATACCATACAAAGTTTGAAATCCTGACATCCAATATCTGTACCTCTGAATCACCAGCAAGTTTCTTTTTTTCTTTCTTTTTTTTTTTTTTTTAAGATTCAAATTGTTTTTCTTGATTTATTTTTATCTAAAAATTGTCTGCTTTTCTGATTGATTTTGAAGTATATATCCTACATAATTTTCTTTCATTTGCTTCATAATAATAAATGAAATAAATTGGATGTTTTTAAATAGTTCATTGGACTCTGTAATTAAACGTGTAAGATATTGATAGGTACATATATTATCCCATCAACCATGAAATCCGGGGAAGCTATTCTGAAGGAACTCACTCCTCTTTATTATCTAAACGATTGGTATTTGTCTCACTTCATAAAATGCCTATAAGCTTATACTTGGTCTGATACTGGAACTTTAGTCCTATAACCTTACTACACAGGTAGTGAGTCATTGCTATGTCTGAAATAGCATGGCAAAGACTTGAAAAAATTGCAAACAACCTTTTTATTAAACTGAACTTATAACAAACCGTCATAGCTAGTGCTACAGATAATTATGACTTGCGGTGATGCAAATTAAATAATAGTCACATAAATTTAAATGTTGATTCAGTAGTACAAGACAATACAGTTAAATAACTAAACTATATAATTTAGCTGAAATAATTACTGATGTGTAAGTTTACAATATTGGCTGCAAGAGGAAAGCTAAGATTTCTAAGACATTTAGCCAGAGCTTTCAGAATTCTGATAGCACTACATGAGTACCAGGAACTCTTTCTCACAAGATCCAAAACTCTCAGCTTAAATACACTACAAACTAATTTGTGTTTTGGTGAGGCGTACAGAAAGAATTAAAAATCAAAGTCTTAATAATGGTTAGCATAATATAAGGATCTCGCAAGGCTTTCATGATTTTCTACTATTTTTTAGGCTGACTGATTTTACTGGAAGCTCTGTTTGGAATAGTTTGAGTACAAACTTCCTGCAGGTGATTGAGTCTATCACTGTTTTGTTGGCCATAATTTAACTGACCATATCATGTCAGTTAACTTCCTAAGGGTTATGGAAGTAAACCTTTGTATAAAAGGATGGCTTTCCAGTTCACTATACATGAAAATTTCTGCTAGTTTCTAATGTATCTGATCTCGGGTTGGATGTATAGTGAAAGAAAAGGAGTCAAAGTCTAAAGTGAGAGGGTTGTTTTGGAGTTATAATTAAGAAAATACAATTTATTCATGACATTTGATGCTAATTTTCTATGACTTTGAAAATAATCTACTGCTTGCTGTTCCATAGAAGACAGATCCCAAATTTTAAATCACCCCCACTCCAAATACAAGAAAAAAGTACAGCAATAACCTTGTTTTATCCTTGTTTATAAAAACAAAATGTGTCTTATTGAGAATCAGTCAGGGTTGCATCAAACAAAAGCAAGGTATTATGGATGTGTTGTTATGCTACACTTATCCATAATTAGCCTTAAATCACACTGCTTGGCAAGTTTACTATTGATAGGATAATGCGTAAGTACCGAATTATGCAGTTACTCATAGTTAATTCACTAATTAGTTTGTGTTTGTGGATGGAAATTTTCTATTTTGTTGAATGAAGGCCAGAGAAATTTAAATTTCAGTAGGAACACAAATGTTGTTAGACTTTAGTATAGCTTATTCATAAATATCAATTTTCTAAACATGCTACTTTCAGATAATCAATTAGATACCTTCAGTCAAATTAAGAATGTACCCTGCCAATATAACTGAAATCCCAGGCAAATACCACTCTCCAGTTAAAATCTAAAACTGTACATTTCCTGAATTAGCTCACGTTTATTTCTATCAAGTATGTACAGAGCTATAAATTGAGATTTAGGCACTTTTTGATTAGAGTTCATGAATGTTAATTGAGAGTTTCGGGTAAAGACTTAATATGCAGTTGTTTCTGATCAGCATGTGGTTTTCTCTCTCTATTTCTAATAGATAGCATTGATTGATTCCCTCTTAGAAGACTGCCTGTGTCTTCTAAAATAATTTAGGCTCCTGAAATTGCTGTTTATCGGTAAATTTGTTCTATAGTTTGCTGTGAAAGGAATGATGTTGATTTACTCTCAGATCATCATTTAGAAGGAATTTGAGCCAAATCCTTAGTACACTTCTCATGTATTTTTACTTCCTTGTATGAGGTTAAAAAAAGTATTGTAATCTTGAAAAATTTAAGGTATCATATTTCAACAAAAATATTCATTTTGACCACTCTTGAATCTATTTGAACAGTGGTTTTGTATGACATCTGCCCATATGGACAGAATAACGGACTTTTTTTCAATGTATTTGCAAGAGAGTTTTTTCGTGACATTTGTATGTATGTACACATACTTACATGTGTATTTTGCATCGCATAAAAACGAGTACCTTAGAATGTTGAGATTTTGAGTATGATACTGATATAAAATGTAGTTGTGCACCTCCCTTTTTAGTTGCAATTGAGCATACTGAACATCTTTATGTATAGTTATGTATATGCACACTAAACGCCTTTATTATATATAAATATACCCATTCTGTTACCAGCTCGGTGAGCTCAAGTTTTTTTATACTTTTATGTTGGTAAATTATGCATTTTTTTTGCTTTAAAAGAGATTTACAGGGTTCGTACGGTCCTTAAGAGTCCTTAAAAGTCCTTATGTTTTTTGGAATCGATTTTTGGTCCTTAAAAGTCCTTAATTTTGGCCAAAATCGGCAGAAAGTCCTTAATTTTAATCATCTGAAATTTCTATCTGTTTTTACGACTGCCAGTTTGAGTGTGAATTAGCATTTTGGAGGAATATTTTTGGCGATTCACTGACATATATGATTGATTATCTTTTGAATGGGTGAATGGGTTCATGTGTTATACCTTGTTCTTATTTCTAATATAAATAGTGGGATATTCGAGTTTCGAAGCAAGAAGTGAAACATAAGCATTTCGAAATTCATTTTTTTTTTAATGAAGATCTCTTAAACAACTTTTCGCTTTTGGTGATGTGAATTTTTTTATTTAACAGTTCTAAATTTGGCGACATATCAACATTTTGGCGATTTTAAGATCAGTTTTTATAGAAAATTTTTAATTCCGAGATCTGAAAATTTTTTGACGATTTTTTTAGTACATTGTAACAGTAATAAATTTCATTAAAATAATGGTAATATATTGAAATTATATTTAAAAAAAACATTATAATAAAATATTTTTATTTCTCGCTGTCATATTATAAAGTTCCATTTTAACTTATTATACAATATTTTGAATTTAAGAAATAAACAAGGTATAACGCTATAAAACACAATTTACGAAGCAGTTCGTACTAAACGCGAAATTAGCTATGTATAAAAATGTTTTCTTTTTGATTTTTCATAGTAAGATAGTCCCATGTAATTTTCTGAGAATATTCAGAAATCTCAGAATATGCATCAATTTTCTCTATAAAATTTATTTTACACTTTTCCTTTTTTTTCAAAATATTTCTGGCTTTTGGCTATTACAGAATTGGTAGGGATAATTTGTCTTTAGGACACTGCAGCTTGGAAAGTTTAGAAGGATTTGAAGGCAAGATTTATAGACCCACGATTCTAGAAGATTCCAGTAATATGTGACAAAATTAAAAATGTCTCCATGGTATTAACACATAATGGATGTATTTTACAGAAAGTTTGTGATGAATTTCTTACTTTTTCGAGAACGCCTTCAAGAACAATGAAAACATAATATTTGAATGTTTTACTTCTGATACTAGAATCTTTTTCTTAACATGTTTATCTTCCCTTTATTTTGTCTACTTTTCACTGGACACAAGCATGAAAAATACCAGGAATGCTTCTAATCTTATCACATGGACAGGCGTTATAGAAATGTAATTTTTTATTAATAAAGAAATTGAAAACTGACAATCTAAAAGATTCGTATAATATGCCTTAATGCATCATACAGAACTGGCGCTAGGCATATTTCCACCTGATGCAATCTCTGTGAATCTTAAATTCTTCTGCCTAGTGCCTTTCTAAATTCTGCTTCCAGTGCCTGCTCTGAATTCTAAAAGTTATGACATTTCTAGATTTTGTTGCTTAGTTTGTCACTAAATTCTGAAATTTCTGCCACATCAGCTCTATAACCAGCCCTTACCATATATATTTCATATTTCTTCTCAATTTTGATATTGCTAAAGAAATAAAATTAGCAGCTTTTTCTATATGCATTTAGTTTTTTTAGAATAACAGAAATCCTTAATTAAATCCAAAAATTCTAAAATAAAAAGGAAATGTGTTGAAGAAAGAGACTGAATAATACATAAAGAAAATTATTCTTCAAAGATATGTACAATTATTATTATATAAATTACCCAGTTGTTTATGATTTCAGCCTTTAGTATAGTTTCCCATTTCTATTTCCTCATATGATAGAGTTACTGAGCCAGCTTAAATTAAAACTAAATTGTATAGTCTTTGACCACTAGTCCACATTTTTAGTTTGAATTTGACTGTTCTTGTTTAATTACATCACCACGAGCTGTAACTAATTTTGTTAGCATCAGAACATGCCTTTATGTTCTAAGTTCTTTTTAAATAAGAGGCTTATTTAAACCTGTGTCTGACACTGTAGTTACTTTCAGACATAGCGATAATTTGCTTCACGTCTGTCGGGAGGTTTTGGACTATTTAACTTTTACCAGATCAAGTAAAGCCTCATAACTATATTGTAGAGAGGTTGACAAGTTAGGAGATAAAGCACGCAGAAACTAGTGAGAACACTGATTTGCGTATTGAGACAATTTTCTGATTGTTAGAAAACATGCTTAAAGAGAAGGAAATTGATTTAAATTAGCCAAAATGTCTGGGAAGGCTTCAAATTAAAAAGACGCATAAATATTTTGTTGAGTTTTGTTGTTACAAAACATGAATGTTTTGTAGCTTTTAATGTGTAGTTATCCTAATATCGTTTAAGAATCAATGTCATAAATTACATGTATTTTAAACTTTGAAATTTTATTAGATTGTGATTTTAATAGGGCTTTTTTAACAAATATTATTAAAAAAATCCATAATGACTAAGGTTATCTAACTATCTAATTTAATTATTTATAACTAACTGCTTACCCTTAAAAATTACCCCTGCATATTAAAGCGAGTTATTGCCTTTCATTAATTCTTACCGTGGCCACAAGATAAAACACAAAAATGTAAAAATCACGTAAAACTTATTCTTTGCATCTAGTGAGACTTAAAACAATACAAAACAACTTACCACCTGTGGTACTTTAGTGGTTTATTGGATACAACACAGCTACAACAGTAACTGTGACAAACAGAACCCAGCTAACTTTCAAATCTTGCCAACCGTGACTACATCAGGCCTTTTAGGTTAGTTCTAATCAGCAGGTCTTTCTCTAGGCAAGCAGCAGCAGTGACAGGGCGATCTTTTATGAATTATGCTGAGTATGATCTAATTTTAATCAATGCCGCTTGACATAAAATCTACTTGCTATTTACTAAACCTCTAGACTGAGCAAGTATGCGACAAAAATGAAGCATTAAAAAAATCATCATAAAACTGTTAGCAAAATATAAATAAAATGTCAACATAAATAAAATGTAACTTATCTTCTTTCAAATATGTCGATTTACTATAAATGTAAAATATTTAATGCTCTTTGATATGTTTTATAAATTTAATTTTATTCTCAAAATTATTAATAATTTTGTTAATTAATTCATATTTAATAATAATTCATCCTACTTATATAGCTATTTTGATTTTAGGATGGTATTACAAAAATGAAGTTCAGGCATAGATAATATTTTTAATTGAATTTATTCAGTTTCCATTTCCTCATATGTCCATAATTTTTTTCATTAACGGTCCTTAAAAGTACTTAATTTCCGTGCGCAGAAATGTGTACGAACCCTGATTAAAATCTGATTTTTTTGGTTTTAGTTGTTGTTGTTGTAGTGGGATAATGTTCGAGAAAGCTTAAAACTCTATATTTAAAAGATAAAAAATGTTTTTCAGTTATGTTTTATGTTGTATTTAAAATTAAATCGTGTTAATAAAATGTTCTTTAAAGATTAAGTGTGATTATTTTTTAAGAATAGTTTGTTTTTACTGTCATTGAATATTGTGTTTAATAAATTATTTTTATAGGAGGTTTTGAATAATATTGTGATAGCAGATATGAAATCAAACAAGGAAAATATCAGTGATGCAGTTCTTTCTGTTGAACTTGTTATGAAAGAAAGTAAGACCTTTTTTTTTTTTTTTTTTCAAAATCATTATCTCAATTTTTGTCAAAAATCATTAGCTCAGTATTTTGGAGTATTTATTTATTATTTTGCTTTTAGATATCTATGGTTACACAAATAATGGCAAAGTGCCATTTCTGAAGGTAACAGTGTTATTGCCAAGATTTTTGCCTGCTGCGAAGCGTTTGTTAGAAACAGCCGTTAAGTTTGGAGATTATGGAAAGCTCACTTTTCCTGCTTTTGAAACAAACATAGATTTTGAAATCAAGTAGGTATATAGTGGTGAAAATTGTGATAACTATTTCAATTTATACTTAATTATCAGTATTTAATGTGTTAACAGAGAAGGATTAGCTAACTTTTATGGTAATTCGATACGATTAGTTTTCCTTTGTTTCAAGTGGGAAATGTTGGGCAATTGTTTCTAAAAAAGCTTTAAAAGGTTACCCTAAGCTACAGCTTTCTGTTGCATGAACTCCGCTAAGTACGACTTCAAATGGTGTCTTGCTGTGTTCTTATGTTTCTTGTTCCTCCAATGAAGAAAGCCATATCCACTCAATATTTTGCGATGAACTCCAGAATGGGGTTCCACAAAACTGAATTTATGGTTCACTGTGAAAAGCTCAAACCTGGCTTTTTTAAATTCTGTTTTTATAGGTGGCCCAGGACTCGGAATAAATTCCTTGTTCCTATTATAATATTCTCTTTTACTGCATTTAACAAAGTTATGCCTTTTTGGTCAGGCACTGTAACAAAAATGGTTTCTTTAGTTTCTTGGCAAGCACTACTGAAAATCCATTGAGGTGCCAAATGCGGCCAACGTTATTTTTTCTTTTCAAGAACAGGATTTCATTTAATCTATACAATTAAGCCTTTACCACTTATTTTTTAAATTTTCTTGTCTCTGCGTCTTGTAGATGCATTATTTCTCTCAAATCTTTCGGTCTATAACAGTAGTATCAGCCATGTTGAATTCTTTCATGCAAAATTTTATTGATGTCGTTTCCTTAGACTAGAAGGAGAAGAATTTCATGACAGTAGCTGATGTACTATAATACTCTTGTAAAAAAGCAATTTCAATTTTTAGTGTGAAATAAAATTTAGTTTTTTTGTACAAAATATGAATTTTAATCAGTCAAATATCTTCTGTTTTGTTAAATGACCTTAGGCCATCTTTCTGATAACTTCATGATGCCATGCTCATCGAACTTCTGGTCTTTATTAGCAAAAAACTCAAACAAGTGCAATTTGATCTCATCGTTATAACTGAAATTTTTACTGTTTTAAGAAGTTTTGTAAACTTTGAATGAGGGTGCAAGGTTTTAGCTGTATGGGGGATGCGGCATCACTTTCCAACCGATCTTCTAGTAATTTCTTGTGTATTGCTAAAGATGTGAGAGGCCTAACATTTTTGTGGAATGCAATTCCTCTGCGACTGCCAAATCTGGCCTTTTCTCTTTGATTGTTTCCACGAATTTCATAAGTTGCAAACATCTGAGCATGGCAGCAAACATCTGAGTTGCTCATTTAGTTGCTTAAGAGCAGATCAAAATATGTAACACCTTTGTAATCCCACCAAATGGACAGTATGACAGGGTTGCTACGCTACCTGGAAAACTGGGAAAAGACAGGGAATTCGAAAATTGGCCAAAAAAGTCAGGATATTTCATATGGCAATTACACAAAAAAAGCTATTTTTGTGCTGATGTTGCAAGTGATAACTTTCTTGGTGAATTATGTATCGAGTAAGTGTCATTCAGCTATCGTGGAGTGTCAGCTGGCATAGAACCAATTTTTGCAGCTCCAATCAGATTGTCTTTTAGAAAGGCAAAACAAATTTCTAGCAACTTTGATTTCCAGTTCCTCTAGAATCAAGAGACTCGCATACGCATGTGCAGTGCATTTTGAACGAAAGAAAATACCTTCCCATTCTCATATAAAATAAAATTGCTTTAATCCTGTATAAGGTACACACGGGATTTGGGGACATGATGATTGATGAGCAGGGTCATTTTGGCATTGGTGGCAGTTTTCAAAATCTTGTCAAGGCCGTACCGTACACAAGTACCACAAAATCTTTTAAACTTTTTTTTTTTAATAAACACTTTATTTGGCATTTTGAAGTTTTTTTTAAAAAAATACTAACTAGTCATCTAAGCTAACTATTTAATGTAACTATATTTGCCGAAATACCATTGATTATCGTAATTCAATTTTTAGTTTTTAAGTAAATAACTTTATTTTAATGTTATTCATATCATTTAATGTGACTTCTTCCTTCTAAATTTATTTATGTGTCGTACTCCTGAACTCCTGTTTCTGTGTCATACTCATGAAACTAAATCTATCTATATGGCCATTACGAAATTTTATGCACACATTTTTTGCTTATGGATGCTGCTAAATAAATATAAAATACCTGAATTTACTTTAAAATATCATTAAATCGTAATATTAGTTAGATTAAAGATAGAAATTAGATTAAAATATCATTCTTTCTTTCGTTTAGCTGCAAAATATCTGAAAAACGAGACATTTTTTTAATCCAAGTTGAGCAGATTCTAATCAAACTTCAGTGGAGAAAACAACTCCTATTATAATTATAATAGTAATGCTTTGGGGATTATATATATAAGTCATAAGTAATTGACAAATTTTTGTGTTTTCAAGTGGTACTATAATTAATTTACCTCTCAGCACAGCCAAAGTACACTACATGGATACACTGAAATTTTCTTAAAACACACCTGGAAAACCTGAAAAAGTCAGAGAATTTCATTCTCCCCTTTGAGTGGTAATCTTGATATGATCTTTTCATAATGTGATTTAGCTTTCAGTATGATTTGTGTTGATTCATCATGAGGACCATGATCTTTTTCAATTAATGTTATTGTAGATGATCCATTTTTCATCATCAGTGGTAATTTGTTTTTTTAAAAAAGTTTTATTTTATGTTTGAAATGTGCATCTTAAATATTGATTTGTTGTGTTGATTGTTGTGCCACTTGTAAAACAGAATTAATATTTACTCATATTGATTTGTTAATTAATATTTGTCTTTCAATTCATGCAAAACTGAAATATTAAGTTTCTTAACAATTCCAAGACATTTTATGGGGTTTTCAATTGTTGTTTCTGATACTTTAATATTTCTGCAATCTGTCGCACAGTGATATCACAAGTTGATTCAGTTATGGCTATAATTTTGTTATCATCAACTTCAGAAGGTCGATCACAGCATTGGTCATCTTCAAGTCAAAAATCTCCAGAACAAATTTTTTTTAAACCAATTCCAACACATGTATTCTGTTAAGCAATCAACACCATAAACTTCACATATCTCCTTGTGAGTTTCAGCCACTTTCTTGCCTTTATGAAAATAAAAACATAAAATATGACAAAAATGTGTATTTTTGCATCCCATGTTAAAACTGACTGTGAATTAACAGTTGTAAGCAAAAACAAATGGAATGTGTTTTTATTTGAATATAATGGTTGTTATAAAAACAAACTGATTTTGTTTTTATAACAACCTAAAAGTGTCAGCTGCCAAATCTCTGGAGGGAGGGGGAATTATAAAATTGACAGCAAAATAACAAAACAAATATAATGCTATTTATTTGTGTAAGCCGAAATTAAAATTATTAAATTACTTTCTTGCCAATCCAAGGTCCCATAGACCCATGATAGAACTAAACTCCTTTCTGAAAACTGTAGTTTATAAAACTTACTGACGTCATATGGTTGCTATAACAATTCATTTGTTTTATAATGCCAAAGTTGGTAACTATTTACTTTTTTTTGCTGAATTTTAGGATTTTCTCCATTGACATACTAAGGTAATCAGGTACTTATCCATAAAATAAGTACCTAATTATCTTTGTTTAAAGTAAGCATTTTTTTTCTGTTATGTATATAATTAAAATTATTATTTTAATATTTTACAGAAGTCTTGTTTCAAAAGTAAATATGTATTAGAAAAAATTCTTTGTTTGCAGATTCATGG
>KK114319.1:416274-435817 GCA_000611955.2 Stegodyphus mimosarum
GGCTAAATCAGTAACTCTTTCCGCAACTGTATTTCGAGACAATGAAATTGATTGAAAAGCCTTCACATTTCCAGGACAAACAATTTCTCCAGCTTTCATTAGGCATTCCTTGATGAAATCACCGTCAGTAAAAGGCTTCGAATGTTTAGCTATCAACTCGGACAAGACGTAGCTTGCATGTACCGCCACTTCACTTTCTTGCAATACTTTACTAAACATGGACTGTCGCTTTTTCACTCCTAACTTGAGCTCTTTCAACTTTTCTTCTCTCATTAATCCTTCGTAATTGTTATATTTCGATTTGTGTTGTTCAAAATGACATTTAATATTATATAACTTATAATATTATATCAAGCAGATTATTTTATCTTTTATTTCACAGCAAAAATATTCTAATTCCCATTTTACTTGGAATATTCTATGTTCGTCAGCGATTTTTCATTTAATTTTACTACCACTTGGTTTTGATATAGACATACTGAATATAAAGGGCTGGAGTAAACACGGTTAACGTTAAAAAGTTAACAAAAATTTATTCTTTCCACAAGAGATAAATCAAAATGCTGAAATATTTCTTCAAAAATATTCTAACAGTATCACAAAATGTCAAACGTTTAGCAAAAATCAATTCAAAACAGAGAAACATTCTATCTCACAGCAAAATCGCTACAAATCAATCACAGCATTAAGTAAACAAACAGTTCGCTAGAACTACAGCTACTACTGGGATGAGTTGTTTGTTCTCGTCTTTTATAAGCTTTATAATTAATTTCTCGAATGTACTGGAAACATCTATAAATATCTGGATTTTTGTGGATGGCAACAGCAATTACGAGATATTTATTTATTAGATATTAAATGCACGCGCTGTTCTATTTTTAACCTTCCAGCGCAGCTGTCTTTTCAAAAATCGTCTGCGTTGCTAAGGCAACATGAAGCAAAACTAATTACAATTCTAAATAAAAAAAACTAACTAAATAAATAACTATGAAATCCGTAACAATATGAATTAAGTAATAATTAATAATAAAGCAAAGTGCATGCACATGCATGCACCAATTTATCGTACAAAACTATGATTGGAAAACTGAGACCATGAGTTCGGCTATCGGGGGATGCGTACAAGTTCTGAGTGCATGTGTCCCCCAAACGCCGAAGGTAGCTGAACGCAAGCTACTCACACGCATTTGTAATTTAAGTAGTGTGTGTGTCAGCTCGCTGTGAGTAATCTAACAACACTGAATAAATTATCGTTAATTACTTAGCAGTAAACATTTAATTTTTTTCTTCGTCGATATGTTATTTTATTATTATATATTATTATTTGCCGATATATTGGCCGGGCCACAAAAATATTTGTTGTGGGCCGCAGGCGCGGGTCGCGAGTTTGACATCCTTGCTGTAAAGTATGCTTTTAGCTGTTAATATTTAATATTTATATTTTTTTACTCAGATATTGTTTTAAAAACAATTTCATTAATTATATGTATTATCTGTCATTTTTAAACTGTAAAATAGATTAAAATTTTAATAGTTTTTTTTTAATGAATGCTTTTTTTAAAATAAAAAAAAAACAATAATGTGAATTTATAACAATTAAGGGTTTAACTACCTAACTGAATTATTTATTTGCAACTGATTACTCACTCTCAGAAGTTATCTCTACATTTTATGGCAAGTTATAACCTTTCTTTAATCCTTAGTGTGGATGCAACATACAATACAGAATTTTAAAAATTAACATAAAACATTATTCTTTACAGCAAATGAGACTTAAATTAATGCAAAACAATTTATCATCTCTACTTCAACAGCTTATTGGAACTTTACCGTATATTAACTGGGTTATGACTCCAGCAACTCTACGAGGAAGCTATGACAATAATTGCCTCAGACAGACAAAGTGCACCTAGCTGTCAATGTTTACTAACTGCACCAACATTGTCAGTGACTCTCTCTCTCTTTCTAGGCAAGGAGCAGCGATGACAACAGCCATGCTTCTGTTATGAAAAATGCTATGATTTTACATCTCATTTTAATCTATGTAACTTGGCATCGAATCTGCATAAACCTCTGTACTGCATGAGTACACGATAAAACAAGGTGTAAAAGAAAGAATCAACATAAAGCTAACTATTAGTAAAACTTAACTAATACGTATATCATGAATCTTCTTTAAAATATGTAGGACTATTATAAGTGTATAATATAACTGTTTCAACAATTTTGTATCTTTATGCAAATTTTATGAATTTGATTTTATTCTGAAATTTGTTTTATAATTATTTTAAATATTAGATTATGTTTAATAATAATACATTCTACTTACAGGTATGTTGTACCTTAGAATGGTATTAAAGGAGTAAAGTTTTGGAGTAGATAATTGTTTTAATTTATTCATACCCCATTTGCCGATAGGTTCTTAATTTTTTTACATTGTGGTCCGTAAAAGTCTTAATTTCTATGTGCAGATATATGCATTAACAATGATGGTGTTCCAACTTGCCCATCTATTGGTGATCCCCCCCCCCCAGTTAGTCTTATTCATCTAGAGAGACTACCTTTATGAGAAGATGTCTGTTCTTGCTACTGAATAACATCTGGTTGCATGTGAGGTATAATAAATAATTTTATCATTGCCATGTAAACTCTTCGTGTTATCATATCCATATCCCTTCAGTCCTGTCTGTGTTATAGATAATTTCAAAATTTAGATAAAATAAGTTTAGAGAAGAGTCTAGTCATTGGAAGTTGAATAATGAAATACGAAATATGAAAGAAAGGGGGGAAATCTTAAAAAATAACAGGATCAGTTTCAAAGCTTTTCACTCAATCTAGGTATGTCTCATAGCTGCCATCTCTTCCAGTTTTTCATCACATCTCCCGGTTTTAATTTTTGAATGTTTGCTAAGGAAAATGTTTTTCTCAGCAATAAATGAAATTTATTGAATTAATGAAACAAATTAGGGCGTTTCCACTCCCCCACCTCTAATGATTTTCAGAATATTTTTCTTATTAAATTGTATTTCATCTGAATTATATCTTATTGATCTGTGTGCCCTATTCATGACACTGTCATAAATAGCAATCCCTTATTGACAAATAGTCACTAAGTTTTCTGTCTTCAGTGACTGTAAGGACTGATTAAATTGGCATGCATCACAATGATTGCCAGAGCAGCCTTCCTTACAGTAATCAACCTTTGTTTGAAAGTTCAGGAGCTTTTTAAAATTAACAAATAGGATGATAGCTATTGAAAGGTGCAAAACAAGGGCATACAAGGTATTTTTGTAGTTGGATGTTTCGCTTGAGAATGGAAGGAAAGTTTATTAAATGTGGGTCTCGCCTGATGATTTGGCGAAAGCAGCAAATTGTTCACTTTGTTGAAGAAGTCTCAAACATCTGAAGTGTAAAATTTGACCACAATTTTACGTTGCAAGACAAAAGTAACCTGTAGTTAGGAGTGGCAAATTTATTAAATTCTGACAGTCTGGGTGTTGTGAAGATCCTGGGTGAAATGGCACAAAGTAGAATATTTGTCAAAGAATTGAATTTTTATGTTCTATAGTAGGAGTGGCCAAACTGCACTACAATAGGAGCTGCATGCTAAATTTTGTGAAACCTCGAGAGTCGCAGCGGGGTTTTCCAAGAGTCGCAAATCCATATTTATATTTTTTTAAAAATAGAGATACATTTCAAGTAAATTAATGAGAATTTCACATTTTTGTATAATTAATATGGTTTCATAAAAATGCAGAACTTTATTTATCCTGCTTTGTGTTCAGAAACATATATCCCAACAAATCATAAATTCGAAAATGCTATACGATGCATTTGAGCATTATTCTTTCAGATAAAAAATAAGTATTTTCTTTTGGTTTCCTTTATTCCTCTTCGTTCATAATTGTTGTTTGGTTTTATTAGAACTAGTAGTTTTATTAGAAGTCATAAGCATATGTATTGGTCTTTAGAAATACTTATCCGAAAAAATTTTTCATTTGAGTGAAGAGTCACTTATTTTAAAAAACAAATTGAGTGTTTTTTTCCCCTTTAAATTCTGACTCCTACGCAGTGTTTTAGAAAAAGTAAAATAAATGATACGGGACAGCGCACATATCAGAGAAACTGTTATTCGAGAAATAAAAATTATTTTAGAATAAGCTATTAACTTTTTTAGACTTCCCACATAATTAACATGAGGCCCAATATACTGAGATCAAATATCACTAAAAAATTGAATTAATTCATTAGATGCGAAATGGATTATAAGTTACATTTTTTTCTTAAGCTTGATATTTTCAAAACTTCATATCTTTCGAATCTTCAGAAAGATTTTTCTTTTTCAGAAATTCTAAATATCGAATCTTAGAACTATTTTCATCATTCAAATCTTTCGAACCCTAAACTAAAAAATTGTTAAACTTTTTAAATCAAAACTTTTAAATGATTTGTTGTAATGATGCCCTGTAAATAATAATTCACAAAAAAAAAAAAAAGGTGATTGCAATTTTAGTGGTATTAGAATCTTCATTTTATTTATGCCAGCACTGAGCACTGCATTGTTTCAGTATAATTTCTAGCGAAGTTTGCCACAATTTTTTAAGTAATCAGTACTCTGGGCATCATTGAAAATTTTTTAAACTATCTCTTGAATTATCTTTATAATTTTGGACATAGATAACCTACTACTAATAAATCTTTTGGTGATGTGAATTTTTTTATTTAACGTTTCTAAATTTGGTGATTTTAAGATCAGTTTTTATAGAAATTTTTAATTCTGAGATCTGGGAATTTTTCAACGATTTTTTTAATATATTGTAACATTGATAAATTTCATTAAAATAATGGTAATATATTTAAATTATATTTAAAAAATAACATTAAAATATTTTTATTTTTCGCTGTCATATCATAAAGTTCCATTTTAACAACTTTTTATACAATATTTTGAATCTGAGAAATAAACAAGGTATAATGCTATAAAATGCAATTTACGAAACAATTCTTATTAAAAGCGAAATTAGCTATGTAATTAATTTAAAATGTCTTCTTTTTAATTTTTTCATAGAAGAGTTTTCCCCATGTAACTGTCTCAGAATATGCGTGTTTTCTCTCTAAAATTAATGTTACACTTTCCCCCCCCCAAAAACATTTCTATCTTTTAGCTATTACAAAATTGGTAAGGATAATTTTTCTTTAGGATTTTAGACACTGCATCTTGAAAAGTTAAGAAGGATTTGAAGGCAAGATTTATAGACCCACGATTGTAGAAGATTCCAGTAATATGTGACAAAATGAAAAATATCTCCATGGTATTAACACATAATGCGTTGTATTTTATTAGAAAGTTTGTGATGAATTTCTTACTTTATGGAGAACATCTGGAAGAACAATGAAAACATAATATTTGAAAGTTTTACTTCTAGAATATACAAATACTAGAATCTTTTTCTTAACATGTGTATCTTCCCTTTATTTTCTCTACTTTTCACTGGACACAAGCATAGAAAATATCAAAAATGCTTCTAATCTTATCACATGGACAGATTCATATAATATGCATCATACAGAACTGGCGCTAGGCATTTTCTTACCTGATGCAATCTCTGTGAATCCTAAATTCCTGCTCTGAATTCTACAAGTTATGACATTTCTAGATTTTATTGCTCAGTTTGTGACTAAATTCTAAAAACTCTGCCACATCAGCTCTATAACCAGTCCTTACCATATATATTTCATATTTCTTCCGAATTTTGATATTGCTAAAGAAATAAAATTATCAGCTTTTTCTATACATTCTAAATGCGTTTAGTTTTTTTAGAATAACAGAAATCCTTAATTAAATCCAAAAATTCTAAAAGGAAATATGTTGAAGAAAGAAATTGAATACATAAAGAAAATTATTCTTCAAAGATATGTACAGTTATTATGTAAATTACCCAATTGTTTATGATTTCAGCTTTACTATAGTTTTCTATTTCCTCATATGATAGAGTTACTGAGGCAGCTTAAATTAAATTTAAATTGTATAGTCGTTGACCACTAGTCCACATTTTTAGTTTGAATATGGCTGCACGAGCTGTAATTGATTTTGTTAGCATCAGAACTTGCTTTTGTCTTCTAAGTGCTTTTTAAACAAGTGGCTTATTTAAACCTTTGTCTGGCACAGCAATAATTTGCTTCATATCTGCCGGGAGGTTTTGGACTATTTAACTTTTACCAGATCAAGTAAACCTTCAGAGGTACATTGTGAAGAGATTGACAAGTTAGGAGATAGAGCATGCAAAAACTAGTGAGAAGATTGGTTTGCATATTGAGGCAAACTTCTAATTTTTAGAAAAGATGGTTAAAGAGAAGGAAATTAATATAAATTAGCCAAAATGTCTGGGAAGTCTTCAAATTAAAAAGACACATAAATACACTCATGTTCCTAAATTAAGGATAATGCAAAATCAGACAAAGGAAGAGTTAGAAGCAAAACAAATTTGACTTATTTGTAAAGCTTATTTATTTAATAAAAGGTAAAGAGCAAAAAAAGAAGCTATATGTTTGATATTATTAAAAAAAATTAGCGATTTTTTCTCCCTGGAGCAAATTACAAAAAAAAAACCTATTTACAAAAAACCAATATTACATGGTTGGTATGATTGTTAATACATTATATGTCTCCCAGACGATGCAATACAGTCCGTACAACGCCTAGGCATGCTGAGTATCAAATTATCGATCTGATCTTGGGGGATATTACACCACTCAAAAAGCAATGCTCTCTGAAGTTCCGGTAGACATGTAGGAGGAGGTTGACGGGCTGCAACTCGTCGGCCAAGCATGTCCCACGCGTGCTCTACTGGATTCAAGTCCGGTGAGAATGCTGGCCAGTCCATACGGGTGATATCCTCCAACTGAAGGCATTCACTTACAATGTTTGCACGGTGAGAACGGGTGTTGTCATCCATAAACACAAATTGTGGGCCCATGGCGCCCCAAAACAAACGTACATGTTGTTCCAGAATGACATCCCGATAGATTTCCCTTGTCATGGTTCCAATTTGAACATGCAGGTCAGTTCTGGAACCCAGAATAATTCCACCCCAAACGAGCATTCCTGCACACCTGCATCACCGTAACGGTGTCGTTCAATGATGTTTTCTTGGTGGTAACGGGTACCTGGAGCTCTCCATATGAAAGTCCGGCGAGAAGCAGATTGCAAGCTAAACATGGACCCGTCGGAAAACATCACACAAGCCCACTGTTGCAGTGTCCACAATGCATGCTCTCTACTTCAGGCTAACCGCACGCGACTGTGAATTGCAGTAAGTGGAATGCATCTGAAAGGTCTACAAGCATATAGACCAATCTGCCCTAACCATCTGTACACGGTCTGCCTTGAAATTGTCGTACCAGTGGCTGATGAGACAGGTCTGAGGCTGTGCTCTGCCTGTTTCTTTGAGCAGTAGCTGCCAAATACCGGTCCTCATTCGGTATTGTAACTCTGGGGCGACCTGGGCTGTAACGTCTATTCACATTACCATCATCTTGGAATCGTTGGCAAAGCCTGGAGATGGCACTCTGGGCAATTCCAAGTTCGTCTGATACTTCCAGTTGGGTACACCTACATTCCAGACGGCCGATAATTCTACCACGTAAAAAATCATCCAAATGCGTCCTTTGTTTCCTATTCGGTCCTATTCGGTTATTGCACTGAAATGCTTATAAAGCGCCTGCGAACAATTTTACTTCTTTGCCTGTATTCCTTACATATCACTCTCTTACACTCTCGTCATTGTGACGTACCATCAGTGTCATCTGGTTACTTCCTGAAATTTGCATATGATTCTTGAAGATTTGTGTAGTGATTTTACAGGTGATATATTTATTTTAGAATTCGATTTCCGCGTGACTCCGAATTATCCTTAATTTATGGACATGAGTGTATTTTGTGGAGTGTTGTTGCTATGTTTTGTAGCTTTTAACATGTAATTATTTTAATGTCATTTAAGAATCAATGTCAAAAATTACATTTATTTTAAACTGTGAAATTTTATTAGATTGTGATTTTAATAGGGCTTTTTAACAACTATTATTAAGAAATAAATAAAATTTCATATTGGCCATGTAAATCCATAATGACTAAGGTTATCTAACTACCTAATTTAATTATTTATAACTAACCGCTTACCCTTAAAAATTATCTCTGCATATTAAAGCGAGTTATTACCTTTCGTTAATCCTTACCTTGGTCACAAGATAAGATACAAAAATGTAAAAATTCATGTAAAACTTATGCTTTGTATCTAATGAGACTTAAAACTATACAAAACAACTTATCACCTGTGGTGCTTTAGTGGCTTATTGGACCTACACGAAGCTACGACACTAACTGCAACAGACAGCCCAACTAACTTTCAAATCTTGCCAATCGGGCCTACATCAGGCCACATTTTATATTTGTTGCAATCAGCAGGTCTCTCTCTAGGTAAGCAGTAGTAGTTACAGGTCAATCTTTTGTTAGGAATCATGCTGGTTATGATCTTACTTCCCATTTTAATCTATGCCGCTTGACATAAAATCTACTTGGTATTTACTAAACCTCTAGACTGAGCAAGTATGTGACAAAAATGAAACATTAAAAAAAATATATCAGCATAAACCTAACTGTTAGTAAAACATACACAAAATGACACTTACCTTTTTTCAAATATGTCCAACTATTATAAATGTAAAATATTTAATGCTACTTGATACATTTTATAAGTTGATTTTATTCTCAAACTTATTAATAATTTTGTTAATTAATTCATGTTTAATAATAATTCATGCTACTTATGGATCTATTTTCTTTTTAGGATGGTATCACAAAAATGAAGTTCAGGCATAGATAATATTTTTAATTGTATTTGTTGAGTTCCCATTTACTCATAGGCCCTTAATTTGTTTCATTAATGGTCCTTAAAAGTACTTAATTTCCGTGTGCAGAAATGTATGTGAACCCTGGATACAGAAAGAAGAGATACTTATAACTACTGTAAAGAATGTATTTCACAAATACAAATGTAAAATGAAAGTATAGCTTTCGAAATTTCTATGTACATGCACAAATATTGGATTTGAAAATCCTTTATAACATGGCAGATGTCTACAAGCTCATTTGTTCGAGAGTTCTAGCCAGACCTGTGTACGTATCCACCCTGTTCTGATGCTTAACTACTGAACCTGTAAAAACAGTCAGATGACTTATCGCCTCTACTTAAAAAAGTTCTAGTAAAATAACTGCAATTCAGTATTTTAAAATAAATCTTCATTATTCATGGTCTGACTAAAGGCTACATAGCCTGTGTATAAAAAATAAATATATTCAGCTTGTAGGATCATAATAAAAAAAAAGTTCAAGTAAAATTAAAACATTACATTGCACTACAAAGAGAGATTACAAGCTTTGTTTAAGGTCCACAAACGTTCACTAATGCGCACCAGTGGCCGAGTGGTAAAGTTCCTGAACACTGGTAGTTTGGTCCGAGGTTCGAATCCCACACATGGGTGGCTGCATGGGCGTTTTTGAGGTTTTACCCATGTGTAACATGTTAATATGAGCCAGTTTCCATTAGAAAGTCCTCCATGAAGACATCCCTCCCTTCCTCGTAGTGCCTTAGGGCAGAACACGTAAATAATAATAAACCTTCATTTAAAAGTTACGGCTAGCAAACTAGAGGTGAAATAAGTAACATAGCTATTAAGAGAAGTAATAGCGAGACATCAGCTATAGCTGCCAGAACATCTCCCTTAAGAACTCTGTGCTTAATACATGAACTAATGTAGATATCGCTGGAAGCCGATGAAAGTATAAATGAAATTAAGGCAAAATAATAAGATACCAGATTTATAAACATAAAGCTCTCGACAGGCAATAATATAGCTTGATCAATTGAGCTACACACCTCGCCTGACTGCTGCTTTATTCACGGTATGTCCTGTTGAGAAGTGGGTATAAGAAAATCTTCCCATTCATGTATCCTTAATAAATAAATTAGGTTGTGCAAAAGAAAAAGGTGGTGCTTTGTTAGGATGCAGAAAACGTTTATCTTCAGAGAATTACATTGTAAGAATTCAGAGAATTCATCTTTAGAGAATTACGTAGTTGCGTTGTAACCAGGAGGTTTTCCTTGAATAAATGTCGTGTTATGTTTGTTCCCTTTGCCACGTAAATGAAACGTGTCTTCATCATAGAACATGAGTCTGCCCATGAAATTATTTGTGTTAAATTTCATCCATTTGACTTTTCTGGCAGCGCCCGTACTTTGTTAGATTTGTAAAATTTGAACTGCAGAAGTTTGTGCCACGCGTGCCATAATTTTGTTTACTTCTCTGTTGCCATGATGCATGGACTTTGTTAGATTTCAAGGCTAAGTGGCACAAATATTTTCTGCCATTCCTTTATTGACTTCTTAGTTGTTGGCCTGGACAAGCGTCAGAACTTTTGCGCCTTTTTTTCTCGAACTAGCCACCCCTGCCTTTAAACTATTTCATTTAGTTTGTGGCATAGTGATAGTGAGATGCATTTTTAGCAAATCTGATTCAGAAATGTCTCTGAACAATGATTACTAATAGAGTTTTTGTGTGTTCAAACCCACCTTGAATTTTTTTCTTTGAAGCTGCCATTTTGAATCTCATCACCTCTAATGAGTTTTCCAGTATTGTCAACTGAAAGTTAGAGAGTTAATCTTTTGTTTCATACTTTTATCTGTAAAGTAAATTTTTGTGGGGATCACAAATAGGTTTCTTTTTGTATTGTTTCATCTTAAATTACCTTAGGTTTGTCAAATTTTGTTGAGAAAGTAAGCTTCAAGACTCAAGTGTTTACCTATGTTAAAAGTTTATGCATGCTAAAGTTTGTTTGTATCCTAATAATAAATACAGATGTAAACAAAAAGAGGGATATCTATTACATTAAAAGTATCTAGCAGTTCATGAATGCTACATAATAGTTGAAGAATGTAGAGATTTAACGTCGGATTTAATGATAGCGCCATCAAATCTTCCATCCAATTTTAATAAATTTACTTAGCATTTCTTATAGAAAGTTCTATATAAATATTTTAAAGGCGAGAGAGGTTGCACATATTTGTGTTGAAGTTGGATTGCATATGTTTGTGTGATTTGTGTTGATATATTTGAACTTAAAGGTTTTAGGCAAAAGTAAATGTCTACTTGAGTTCTCTAGAATACGACAGTGTGCAGCGATAATTATTCGAAATGGATTCTCTATGCGTATAGGACACTGTACAAAATGAAAGATCACAGTTCAAAACAAAACGTTTATGAGGCTAAAATCCAGCAGAATTTCACAATACATTATGTGAAATTTTTACTGATCAGGGAATGGATAATAGTATAACATTCCTTTAGGTACTAAGCTTTCTTGAAGGGTATCCTAGGCATACAAGATGATCGCAGATTAAGAAGATAAAAATTATCAACTGATTAAAGAATTGTAGCTCTGGCACCAGAACTGGGACAACCGGTTCAGCTGCGCTGGACTGCAAAATAAAGAGGATAAAATGTTAGAAGCATTGGGCAGCAAAGAGCATAATGCCAGTTCCAACCTAATATGATATTTGTGGAGGGCTAAAAAGAAAACATTCGTCAAGTGATATGCGAGGAAAAATCACGAGCTAAAGTGATTTCATCTCGTATCTTGACAGAAGCTGTGTATTAGAGAAAAGAAATTTTCGTCCAGTTGGCTACTCATTGCTTGATGCAAGATTATTGAAACGAAGGTTTGATGAAAAGGTGAAAGCTTTCTATCGTGAATAATGGCAATTGACAAAATTTGAATTAAAAATTTTGACCAGAACTGAAATCCTTGTCAATCCAGTGAAGTCTCTTCTCTCCGCGACCCCCAAAATTTCCTCATGCTCAACCACTGATTGCATAAATGATGAATTTTCCCTAGGATTATCAAAGCATTATTGCGAAAGATGTGAGATTGAAAAAAATATGTTTTAGGTGCAAAGAGTGTAACTGCAGCATTTTAATGTGAGTGATTGCAAAAAATGAGAAGAAAACTGTATAAAGCTGACTTAACATCCTTAAGGACACAGAATTAACTTCAAAGCTCACTTGTAAAAGAACTAACTATAAAATACATAGATTTCAAATTTTCCCCAGATTAGATGAACTCCCACATAGACAGCGATTTCTGTCCATGAAAGAGGTTCTTTTAGTAGTTAATCTAGCTATTCAAAGACTTGGTAAAACTAGTATCCTAGAAGAAACAGCAAATCTTCCAAGACACTGGATCACGATTGTTGTTGTAAAGCAAGGAATTTGCACAGAAAGAGCATAAGTAGGAACTATCTGAAACAAAATTAATTGGAGGAAAAAACATTTGACAGCATTAATTTTAAACTGCCCTTATCACTACATAGTATAAAACAAAGTCGCTTTCTCTGTCCCTATATCCCTATGTATGCTTAAATCTTTAAAACTACGCAACGGATTTTGATGCGGTTTTTTTTAATAGATAGAGTGATTGAAGAGGAGGGTTTATATGTGTAATAACATCCATTAAATAGTGGAGAAATACTGTTATTTTTTAGCTTTCTATTGTGATATCGTTAATAATTACATTTTTTCCGCTTACATTACAAACGCAGGCTGAACCCTACGAGATTTATCAAAATAATGTACTAAGTATCGTACACATTGAAAAGGTCTACAGAAAACTCCACAATGGTATATGTCTATCTCTTATGGATATCCCACAATAACATTTTTTTGTCATTTACTTTTTGCGACAAATAATGGCTAATTTTGGAAGCGATTTTGACCAATACAGCATTAATCCTTATCCAATTAAATACCTTAAATACATTGTTGATTTAATATAGATCTATATGGCCCTTTACAGCATATGATTTAAATGAATATTTTCGAAGATATTACAGATTTAAAATTTCGGGACGTAGCGTTTGCAGTGGTACCGGCCGGCCCGAGGCGGCGGGAGAGTGCCTATAAATAGCGCGTCGGAGGCCGCGGTTCTCCCTATAGCAGTGCTCCGCAACCGGTGTGCCGCGGCACACTGGTGTGCCATGAGTAGGGTATAGGTGTGTCGCAATCAAATACATGTATTTGACATTTTGCAATTTTTTATCATGTATTTAATACACAATGACATTTTTTTTTTCCTTAATAATGTCTATTTTAAATGTTTTTATATATTTCACTGTTGTGTGTGTGATTGTGTGTCAGAATTTGAATTTTTTCGGCCCTTCCTCGATAACTCGGAACTCAAAAATATATAACTTTTTTTTAAACATAAATTTAAACGAAATATATTGGTTTCAGACCATTTTAATTAAAAATAATAGCTCTAAAACTGTTTTTTTAAAAATTTGAAATAAACCAACCAAATTGAAGAATTTTTGTTTTTTTAATTTTTTTTAAAAAATTTCGATTATTATGATTGCATATAAATAAATATGTTATGTTTTTATAATTGTATATTTTTCAAATTAAAAACAAAAATTTATTGTAAATTTTGTGTATAAATCAATACATATATACATTAGCTTTTGGTGGGCCACGAAATTCCAGAAAGATTTTTTGTGCGTCGCAGGTGAGAAAAGGTTGCGGATCACTGCCCTATAGCACATTGAATTTAGCAGTGATCGGACGCGTTTATTATCGAAGCTCTCTAGCGAGGAAAATAACAATACTTAATAAAAACGTGCTTTTCAGCGCGACAACGTATCAGTAATTATAAGTGAGTTACGTTGAATAATTGTATGACAAGAAAGCTGTGAACGTTGTATGTAAAGACATTCTGTAATATATTAATTGTTGTAAAAATAAAATAAATAGGTAAAAATGTAAAAAGTAAAAATGTAGTGTATGAATTTAGATATTCCAAAGATAGCAGGAAATCTTCATGGTATAGGGAAAGGGGAATTATTTTACTCCAAATTTAACGCGTGCGGCCCACGGGCAGTAATAAATAAATCAAAACTACTGGATCGATTTTTAATCATTTTTTCAGTGAGTGACATAGGCTATATATTTTATACCCGTGCGAAGCCGGAGCGGGTCGCTAGTAAGATGTATTTTACGAGTTCAAGGCTAATTTCTTCGTATTTACGCTGCACGTGAGTGAAACGACATCAGGAATTATTTCCACTTTATTTTCCTACGAATCAAAACCTAGGATAAAATTTCAAAAATTAAAAGTTATGCGACTCCACACCACTCGTAGCCACTTTTAACATCAAACGCATACAAGCCTTATATTCTTTTAATATTGAGATTTGTGTTAGGATTTACAGGAAGGAGGATAAAGCTCAAATAATCAACTTAAATAGCTTCAAAAATGATAAATTATGAAAGGAATAATGCTATATTTGAGATACAACAATTCTTTATGGCATTCTTATTTGACATTTTCAATCTACCGAATTATTATTACACAAAGTCATTATTCAAAAGTTGATATCAGTTTATTTCACACCCATACGTATTCTCTTAAATAGTTTGTAGAGAGACATTAGGTAATTTCAAACATATAACATCTTTTTTTGCTCTTTACCTTTTGTTTAAAAAATAAGCTTTACAAATAAGTCAAATTTGTTTTGCTTCTAACTCTTCCTTTGCTTGATTTTGCATTATCCTTAATTTATGGACATAAGTGTATTTTAAGAAAGCAAATTAGCAACTACTAAAAAAACACATCATTGCATTATTTCTATTTCAAAATGCAATTATATGTCAAAAATTAAGTTACTGTTTATTGAGAGCAAGTTATATTTAAAGTGTCAAAGAGATGCAAGGTCATGAGCCGCAGTTAAGGTGTTGAAGAGCCACAGTTTGACCATGCCTGTTATATATATAGTAATGCTTAAATTTTTTTAATATTAAAAATAAAAAAAGATTTGATTACTAATAATAAGTTCATTTGTAGGAAGTAATCAACTTGAATAGTAAACAAGAAAATAATCGTACATTTAAATTTGCATTTAATATTCATTTGTAATTAAAATAATTTTAATAAATAAGTTTAATTTTTCATTAATAATTAAAAGCTTATCTGGATGAAATAATAACATTCAAGGATTATTTATTTTGGAATGGCTAGGGTTTAGTTCCCTCTACTTTCCCATCATAAAAATAAAATAGTGAGCAGCAGAATTGGGAAAGGATACATTATAGGCATTAAGGAAAATAATTTAAAAGGTAGTTAACACGACCTGAGAAAGTTTAAGGAGAAGAAAGAAAATGTTTTAAGAGTATTAAAGGTTTTCAAAAAATTAGCAGGATTTGATCTCGAGGCTTTTCAGTTTCAAGTCTAACACGCTAACCACTGAGCTAAGGAGAGAGCAGATATTTTTGTATTTAAAGTCTTGTAATGTTTTTTTGGTATGAAATAATTAGTAAGATTTGTAAGTCCAAAAATATTACACCAAAAGATTTTAAAACCTAACGCATACAACATTAGATTTTTGTATTTGCTGTTTATCATAATATTTAAAAAAATCATTTTATGGCAGTTTTTAATTTTTTCACCTAATTACTAACATGAACAAAATAAGTGGCTTCCAAAGTGTAGGGATACTCTCAGTTCTGGATAGAAGTAACGTTAAACACAAATTCAATTAGAATTTTTGTTAGTTGTATTTCTTAAAGTATATTTTTGTTCTATTCATTATAAAACTGTATATAAAATTTATATATATATATTAATTTATTAAAATGAAATTTAGTAAGCAGTACAAAAAATAACCCATAAAAGTTCTGTGACCCGAAGAAACCATGAAGGGCACCAAAATGTTTAATTTAAAAAATGTTAATTTTTTGCTTGCATGAAACTTTTTAATAAACTTTCAATTGGGCAAATCAGACGCATTGCTTTAATCTAAAAAAATTCATTCAAGATGCAGAGAAATTCCATTAATTTTGTCTAAATAAACTTCAGTTAAAGCTTATGCAAATCCTTCTACAATTCTTATTTACTGGGATGTTAGAATCTATTTATTTTAACATGAAGCTCAGACTTATCATTTATTTAACAGTCTTCTAGCCAATTTAAAGATTGAATTTGATGACTGCTTTCATGAGAATACCAATACTTGAAATTTAATGACTTGTAATGTCAGAACACCATTTGATTCATTAAATCTCACTTATTCCATCAGTCAGTATCATGTATCAGTAAAGGAAAGGATAAGTCAAACAAATTTAAGTGTAAAGACAAACAAATTTAGAAAGGACTGTATCCTGTCCTTTCTAAATGATTTATTTAGATGTAAAGACAAACAAATTTAGGAAGGACTGTATCCTGTCCTTTCTAAATGATTTATTTGCATGTTCTTTCCATATATTGGATATTTTGCCTACTTTTTATGTGGAGCTGGAATGAAAGTTTTTTAAAATATGAATATCTGAAACATAAAAATACCCTTTAGCTTATTTTCCATCAGATGTAGAGAATTAAGTTTTAGTTCATATATTTTTTGATTTTGTTAAGTATTTTACTGAGATACCCGGTAAATCATTTTAATGGAATAATTTTTTAGTTTAGTCTTAAGCAAATCTTTTCTACCTTTCCATGTGCATATTGTTTTTAATTATATTTTGGGCACGAATGATAGACCTTAAGAAAGATTTAAAAAAATGTTTTTTTACTTAACTAATGAAAAGGCATACACTGTGGTTAAAAATACAATGAATAGGAGGGTTCTTTTTCTTATTAAATGCTATTTGATCTGAACTGTCTTAATCTACTACAGATATTTATAGATTTTTATATGAAGATTCAAGCAATGTTTAGTCAATATTTGTATTTACTTCTGCTTACTACAATACATGGTACATTACTAAGTTTATTTTACTAAGTTTAATATATATATTTGTTGAAAATAAATTGTGCTTAGCACTTCATTATTCTGTTCATTTCTTAACATTGCTAAATCTTTTTATACTCGGCTAACACTGAAATACCTGTCTATTTCTGTTAGTTTATAGTTTCATATTCAGTGGTTTTTCTGAAATATTAATAATGAATCAGTTATGCAAGTTGTTCGCTGAAAGTATACCATTAAAGATTGGAACATCTTTAATGTTTAATGTATGGCATAAGTTTTCTGTAATTCACAGGTTTGATTTCTGTTTAGCAGGATTTGCTTGCAGTTAAATTCCCAGCACTTGAAAAATTGATTTGTTTTTAATAATTTTCTGTTATTTTAATACTAATGCTTAATCCTCCTGTATTATGTTTTTTAGGGATATTTCCAGAGCCTAATAAAGATCCCGTTATCCAGATTGCAAACATGGTTATTCGACAGGGGGAAAAAGATCCTTTTATTCGTAATGTTTTTACCCTAAACTCCTGTGCTCCAATCATAGGTTCTCAAGTTCTTTCGTATGAACGTGAGAGGGATTTATTGAAGGTAAATTTTTGGTAATTTTAAAACTGAATTGTACTTTAATGTTATTTAGTTTATTATTATTATTATTATCAATTGAATTGTGCACTGCATTGGGTAAAAGCAAATAAACTTCTTTGTTTCGAAACGCAGTTGTTCTCTCGTTAAAAATTAATCTTAATTATTGTTTGTTTCAATACTTATTAATGGATTAAATGTCCATACCTTCCATTTGACAAAAACTGCCTAAATTGTGAAATCTGTAAATCTAATTAATTTACAGTGTGATATAAATGATGTTCAAAGATTTGAAGATATGGATTTGATTAACTTATGTACTTGGGAACAAATAAGTATGCACAGTTATAAATTTTTGCACTTAGAATAATCTCTTCTTTTAGAAATGCATTTATATGTAAACAGCTTTGTCTTAACAGAATTTTTTTACCATCATTTCAAAATTTAGGCAAGATTTGGAAACTATTTCAGAATGGAAGTTTAATTCATTCTGTTTAATCCACTCCCCCCAAAAAGATTTGCTTAAAATTATGACCCAATTTTCTATAAACTGCATGCTATATTTTCAGTAAAATTCTTTGTTAATTAATTCTACATAATTTATGTAAGATTATGTATGTGGGACGACCTGTAAAAACTCTTCACATATTTTTGTAGATCTCTGTATGTATCTGTATAGAACAGTTTTGTGTATCTGTATATAATTCTATTGAAACTATATCTAAAATTTAATGGTATCCTAAAGAAAATCTCTACTCTAGTTTGTAGTGAGAAAGGTGGGCCCTAATTCTATAAAATTCTAAAGTAGTTTAACACTAATTTTAAGTGGAATTATTTAAGACCTATTTGTAAGGGAAAGGTCGCTCATTCTTTATTTAAAGATTTGGCTGTTGAACAAATGCAGTAATTAAGAATGTAGCAGGAAAACTTTTTGTAATGTTATTTTCAGCATACTAAATTCTCTGTGATAGAAAGAAATGTCATTTATGAAGTTTTACATCGACTGTGTGGTGTATTTGAGAAGGAAATATTAGCAGATTTAGTTCAGAAGCAGATCTCATTGCATATCTACAAAACACTTGTCTCTTGATATATATATATATGTGTGTGTGTGTGTAGCGTTTTAGTTGCATAGTTACAGAGGTAGATTGAAAAACCAGTAACTTCCAGACATGGCCATTTCTAAACGCAACGTTATTCTAAGATACTTTGTATCAAATAACTTTTTGGTAGACAAAGCATTTATCCAATGATAGGTAAATACAATCATTTTTTTTAAAGGTATGACATAGGCATCTTAGACAAAAAAGCATAGCAGCGCAGAGTTGTCAGTATGGTGGAAGCTAGGAAAAGAAATAAGCAACATAATTGCTTGCAAAGAGTATTTATACTAAGTGTGATGCAGAAGTACAGCTAATCTGTGATTTGTTAATTTGGGGTTTTAGTTTCATTTTTCAAGCAGTGTTATGTAGCATGGAAAGATCTCGAATTTGGGAGAACAGATGAATTTAGGGGGAGAACATAAAATCTAAAATAGTTAATTTTGAGGTTACCAATTATACAAAGACGAAAATTGAAATTCATAATTAATAAATTTCAAATAATCCTATAAATGATATGTTTAAAGATAAAATTTTGATTTATTTTGTTCACTGAAGTATTTTATTATTTCACTTTCATTTCCATTTCTTTAAGTGAAATGGTATTCTAAATGTTAAGTAGGGAAGGATCTTTGTCAACAGCCGAGATTAAGTCTCCTGCCATTTCCATTCGAATTCCCTTTTGGTCTATGTTTAACATGCGGGAAAGGATTTGTTGACACACCCTATGCATGTTAAGATCCTTAGTCAGTATTCGCTGACATGCAGCCTCTGATATCCCAGCTGATTCTGCTATTTGGCAGATTGTTTGCTGTCTGTTTGCATGTACTCCCACAGACAACTTTTGGATATTTTCATCGGTGCATGAAGTCACGGGACGGTCACAGCATTCATCGTCTTTGGCACTTTCCCTGCCTTCTCTGAAGTGAAGATGCCACTCAAAAGCTTGCATTCTCGATAATGATTCTCTTCTGTGCATATGCTTCAACATTTCGAAAGTCTTCATAGCACTCT
>KK114319.1:442936-558326 GCA_000611955.2 Stegodyphus mimosarum
TTTTTTTTTTGTGATTTGCTCCAGGGAGAAAAAATCGCTAATTTGTTTAATAATATCAAACATATAGCATCTCTTTACCTTTTATTAATAAATAAGCTTTACAAATAAATCAAATTTGTTTTGCTTCTAACTCTTCCTTTGCCTGATTTTGCATTATCCTTAATTTATGGACATAAGTGTAAGTTACTCATTATCTTCTAGTAAGTGCCTGTTGCTGTGCTCATTTTTATTCATTTTGTTTTAGTTTCTGAAGTAATTTTGTATTAATTTCATTCTAGATAAGTGTTACCTAACACATGGTATTATAAAAGGATTTTATCATTGTATCTATTTCTTAAATGTCATGAACATTTAAATATTAACCAAAATATTAGGATTTCAAATTAAATTAGCAATTAAATAAAATTGGAAAATTAGAAAATTTTGAATTCATGAAGCTGATATTAAGTTTGTGGAAAAGTCTGAACAAAGACATTTCTTACAGCACACTAGGTTAACCTTAGTTTGGCTTAATCTGACCATTTTAGACTGCCAGAAAAATTATCAACCTATCTTATCTTCAGAACTAGAATGCTGAAGTGGCAATAATTGAGCAAAAAATCAAAACTAAAACATTTACTTCCACTTCTAGTTATTGGAAACCTAAAAGTGTTAGCAAAATGATAGCAAAACTTCTGCTTTTTAATAGACGAACCAGCAACAACTTTTAAATTATGT
Organism: Stegodyphus mimosarum; assembly: GCA_000611955.2. Classification (NCBI taxonomy): domain Eukaryota; kingdom Metazoa; phylum Arthropoda; class Arachnida; order Araneae; family Eresidae; genus Stegodyphus; species Stegodyphus mimosarum. The sequence goes on from KK114319.1 coordinate 443,654, forward strand.
ATAAATCAGAGTTCAAAGCCTAACAGCCTGATTCTGCAGCCCCATGAATGCTAATGGAATTTCAATCAAGGAAATTCGCCACCTTATAACTCAATGCTTAAAGGCAAGCCACAATGCAGATGTTTCAGCCTAGAAGGCTGAGGTTGCTATCTTTCTCTACTAAACATAGATTCACATTATTTGAACTTCATTTACATTTTCTGCTGGAATAGGTAAAATAGTAGAAGTACAGAAAGTGTTAATTAAGCTTTCAAAATTACCCATTAATTATGACTTAACTGATGTAAATAATATCTCACAACTGTGATAATGGTAATAGATAATAAATGTAGCTAACTGTTTACAGCAATTTAAAAAATGTTTAATTTTTTTCCCAGGCTGTTGAGCATGATTTCATCATTCCTACTGTTCACACAGAAGTGGGTGAAGATTTCACTGGTGCTACTGTCATAGAACCTGTAAAAGGATATTATAGCAATCCAATTTCAACTCTGGATTTTACGTCTCTGTATCCTTCCATCATGATGGCACATAATCTTTGCTACACAACTTTAGTACAGTCTGTGCAGATGCGAGAACACCTGGGTGAAGAAGGGTACACCAAATGTCCATCTGGTGTACTGTTTGTAAAGAAAACTGTGCGCAAGGGATTGCTACCAGAGATATTGGAAAATCTTCTTGCTGCTAGAAAAAAGTATGATTTACTTTCTTTTTGATGGTTGCTTTTTGTATATGTATGTCACAACTTCCAACTCTCCCAGGTTTTAAATTTTAGCCATTATTAAGGAAAGGCTTGCTAATAAGTGAAATTTATTGAAGACACTTAAATTGTACAAATTTGATTCCTCTGTCCCTGATGATTTTTGACATAACTTTCTTTTGAAATTTTGACATTTTAATCTGCTGTAGACATTTTTAAAACTGTATATGAAGATTCATGCAATGTTTAATCAGTAAATATGTGTGTTTAATTTTACATATATGATACAATATTAAACTTATTCTCACAATATTAGGTATATTAATTATTTAATTTCTTTTTCATTGTGTTTGAAAGCCCCATGATAAATTAAAGCTTTCCTTGCATGCTTAGGATTTTCATGTTATAAAAGTGTAAGCAAATTATGAAATGAAATTAGCCAAATAACGTAAAATTTAGCATATCTAATTGAATACTAATATATTTTATGTGAGAATTGTTCAATGTGGCCACTACCTGCAGCACAAACAGCATCAAGGTGATGTAAAAATTTACCCTCTCTCACACATGCGTGTATTTTAGTATATCGCAATCCATTGATAGTGACAGAACAATGTTTGAGTTTTAGTTATCAGTTATAGTATGACTTCTGAAATTAATTTAATTATATATAAAATGATTTTGAGCTGTTTGTATATTTAAAATCTATGAACCTTTTCATCAACCAGTCACAATGATTTCTTATTTAATCCTTCACAATTCAGATGTCTAGAAAAAAACTAATAAAAATCTTTTCGGTCAGTTTCAGATTTGTGCTAATTCATCCAAAATAAAAATTGTCCTGAGTTTAATCGTTGAATCTGGTTTGTTAGTGAGGTATTTTTAAAATTAATGCACAAAAAATATTTCAATTGGAGGATTTAGACAATTTAAAAATGTTATGTTTACTACATAGTGAAGGTAGAAGTGATGAAGAGAAAATGTTTGAAAGGAAGTGCATATAATAAGCTACATAGTAACTGGCTGATTAACTAAACAAAAAATATTTCTTTGAACTGAGTGGCTGAATGCCAAAAAATCGTATACAGTAAAACTTTGCCAAACACAGGGGCTATGTCATTGATAAATTGTACATGCAGCAAAATGTTATCCACAAAGTTAACTTTTGGGGGGGGGTGCTTATTTTTTATTTTCCTGTAAAACATTACAAAACTTTCCTTAATATGTATTTTGAAGGTATTTGTTTTATTTAGAAAACGCTAACTGCAAAGTAAAATAACAATGCTATTTCAAGTATATTAATCTAAGACTCTAGCATTATGCAAATTTATATTTTATATGTGCTGTTAAATTCAATTTGGTTTCATGCAGTTTAAACTTAAAGATAATTATTTGCTTTAAAAGCTGATGAATTCTGTCTGTTCTAGAGCCAAAGATGAATTGAAAAAAGAAACTGATCCTTTCAAGAAAAAAGTGTTGGATGGCCGTCAGCTCGCTTTAAAAATAAGTGCAAACTCTGTGTATGGATTTACTGGTGCTCAAGTTGGAAAACTTCCTTGTCTAGAGATATCTAAAGTAAACAGTTAAATGATGTACTATTAGTAGTTTAACATATTTATAAACTACAATCTCATCTTTGTCACATTCAAAGTAAATAATGCTTTAAATGTTGCAAAATAAAAACTATTTATCAAAAAATTATATGTTAATAATCAGTCTGGAAGGTACTTCTTCTCCCTCTCTCTCTCTCTCTCTTTTTTTTTTTCATTTTTTTTCTTTCTTTCTTTTCTTGTTCTTCTCCCCCCTTTTTTTGTAGAATTTGAGTGTTACATTTTTAATGCAGAAATATCAAGATAGTTTTTTTGTGAAATATGATATGAAATCAGTCACATTATTAGGGTATAGCCTCAAATTCTCCCAGTTTTTCATCACATCTCCCAGTTTTCCTGCATCTTTGAATCTCCTGATTTTTTTTATTTTTAGTTTTTCCCAGGAGTAACTAATTTAATTCCATTCTCCCGCTTTTGGTGATTTTCAAAGTAATTTTTCTTGTTATTTTTTGTTGACTTTTTCCTTATTAAATTTCGTTTTATCTTAGTTTTAATCTGTTGTAGGTATTTCTAGATTTTTACATGAAGTTTCAAGCAGTGTTCAGTCAATTAATATTTATGTTTAATTTTATTTTACTTCTGTATATGGTACATTACAAGTTTATCCAAACAAATGCTATATACACTAATTATTAATTTTATTATCAATGTGTTTGATAAATAAAAGCTTCCCTTTCTTGCTCGGGTTTTCTCAACATAAAAGTGTAAAAAAATTACAAAATTAGCCAAAGAGCATGAAATTTAGAATATCTGATCGTATACTTATATATTTTACATCAGAAATGTATTACACGTAGTTCAGTAGCCTGGATTATGCATAGTAAATTGAATTTAAGTCAGTTTGAAGTTCCTTTGGAATGGTATCTCCACACGGTGTGAAAACCTCCCAATTTCTCATAAAAATCTCCTGCTTTTTCAGATTTCATGGTTGGCAACTATGCTAAGTATATTATAGATTAAGGCAAAACACTTGAAGGCTAATAGCTTATGAGTGTTTTGGCATAATCTGTATAATCCTAATAATATAGTTGCATGTATTATGAGACTTCAAAAGAGCTGCCCCCTTCCATTTTTTAAAAACTTTTATGAAAGTTAACCTCTTAACTGCCCCAGAAAACATACAAAATTCACTCCCCAGTGCCACCGTTTTTTACACTGGCGTGTGTAGTTATGTGATGTAGAGGGGAAATAAGTGCAGGTTTTGCTGACTAAAAACTGTTTACTTTCACAAAATAAAGAATAAAAGGAAAATACAAAATTTAATGTTTAGAGTAAAAATATAATAAAAATGATGTTTGCATAGTAAAAAAATAATAAAAAAGATCCCAAAAAATGTGAGTTTCGATCAATTTATTTTTAGACCATTAAAGTGTAATATCAGATTTCAGTGTTATACCTTGTAAAATCAGTGTACCTAAATGGAAAGTCTAGGTGGCATAGGCAAGTTTTTCATATCAAGTTGTACCTAATGTCGAGCATTTTTTGGAGAATAGTCGCAATGCTCTTCATCTGACGTATTATCATATTCTGAGGTGTCCGATCCTGAAGATGATGGAAAGTAATCATCTATTTCACTGTCATACTTATTCGTAAAAATAGTAACTACTGCAGAACAGTAAACGAAAATGGAAGACACAGAATAAAAAAAAGTACTTTACTCAAACAGGAACACGAGCAATAACTGCACAGTCATTAGTCATCACTGTCAGACATATTCGTAAAAAAAGCACAAGCTGGAAAATTTCCTTTTTTTAAAAAAATATTACTAGATTTATTCATAAAGAAAGCATCGAGGTGCTGTTTAACTGTCTACAAAAACGTGAAGTCCAGACCATTCAGAAAATTTTAAAGTAACCTGAAGAGATGAAAATGCAAGGGGAAAGGGCAAGATTTAGTGAATAGAAGGTGATACTCAATAAATCTTCGTCTGAAATTCATCGAAATCTGGGGGCAATCATGGTTATGATAGAAGGCAACATCTTGATGATTGGTCAATTCTGGGCACTTTGCTTCTATTTTGCTTTTAAAACGGCCATTTAGGAACGTTATTCCATAGCTGCTAACTTTTATGGTTTTGCCAGAAGGCTTCCAGTTTTTCTCACATCTCTATGTCTCCCGATAGGCCACCGAACCTCCCTGCTTTTAATTTTTAGCTGTTATTAAGAACTGTTTTCCATCAATAAATGAAATGTATTGAATTAACAAAGCTTCTGAAAATTCTATTTCTCCAACCCTAGTGATTTTCAGAATAAATTTTCATGTTAAATTTTATTCCATTTCAACTGCATTTTATTCTTATTACATATTTGGCCTATTTCTTATTAAATTTCATTTTATGTGAGTTACCTTAATCGACTGCAGACATTTGTATATTTTTATGTGAAGATTTAGCCAATACTTAATCAGTTAATATTTGTATTTGTTTTACTTCATTATATGGTAAATTATCAAATTTATCCAGACAAATATTAAGTACACTAATTATTAATTACATTTTTTTCTTCTGTGTGTGGGATTTTCTTTATGAAACTAAGAAAATTACAAAATAAAATTATCCACAGAGCATAAAGTTTAGAATATCTAATTAAATACTAATATATTTTCATCAGGATTGTATTACAAATAGTTCAGTAACCTGAATCATGCTTATAAAGTGAATTTAAGTCAGTTTGGAACTCCTTTGAAATCGTATCGCTTTACAACCTAAAAACCTGCTGGTTTCTCCCAGTTTTTCAGATTTCGAAGTTGGCAGTTGCAGTATTCCTTTAAATTAATTGTCTGATTTGGTGGCAGCAGTACATAATATTCAATTTCTTTGTAGTCCTATCTTACATAAAGCATTACTTTTTTTAGATGCAGCCCGTGTCTCAATGTTAGTAAAGAAGGTTGATTTGGTTTACCCCATCATACTTTATCTTGTAAAATTATTGTATAGTAACCCCTTATTTCTAGTAATGAGCTCTTCAGAAAGGGCGCTTTCTTATTTCTTTTCAGCAAAAAGTCTCGTGCTGGAACTCAAACAAGCATATTCTGCTGTATACATTGTGCACATATGTCATAGTGACTTACATATCTAGTCTTTCTCAAATGATTATGCACTGTACTTTTTGGAATATCTAGCCTGTCTGAAAGGTCCTGAATTGTATAATGTGGATTTTCTGAGAGAGCTTCTGTTGATATGTTTTTACTTATGAAGCATGGTCATCCAGAGCAGACATTATCTTTAAGTCTGAAATTTCCATACTTAAATTTCTTAAACCACCTTCAGACTGTTTTATCAGAAACAGTACTTAGTCTGTTCTTAATACTGTCCTTGGAAAAAAAGTGCACTACGACACATACTAAAATTATGCAATGTGAACAGAAAAGATCATATTTATGCATCTGCTTCAATCAAGGTAACAAAATAATTAGAAGAAAGTGTGCTTCAGTTTGCAAAACTTTCCATGTGATTCTGTACATAATGATTAATTCTCTAGTTTATTATGTATCTCTTATACATGTCTACTTTTTATGTAGAGCTTAATCGATGTGGCAAAAGATTTTTGTGATCTAAAAAAGAAAGTTCCATTTTTTAATTTGGTTCACACTAAAATATAAAATTTTCATTATTCAGAGGAAAAGTTAATATTTTAGTCTGCAATTCAACAACAAATATAATATTACTTTCTAAAATAAATTTTAATATTTTTGGTTATTAGCATTTTTAAAAATGTATTTAATAAACTTTGTTAAGAGAATTTGTAATGAATAGTTGGTAGACTGAAATGAAGCTATAGAAACTTTTGAACATGCAGTATTAAGGAAATCTTAGTAGATCTCTTAAAGTATCATATTTGGTATTGTCCAAAAATCATGAAAAACAAATGAAAATTAAATTAGTTTCTAAAGGCAAGATCATTATTTTTGTAATAATATCAGCTCACTAATCTCAGTAGATGTCTAAATTTCCATTATTTATACATATCTGAATATATTCTTCTGTGTTTTGGGTTAACCAAATGAACTATTTTTTTTTTTTTTTTTTTTTTTTTTTTTTTCTTTCCAGACTGTTACAGCATTTGGTAGAATGATGATTGAGCAAACAAAAGAACTTGTTGAGCAAAAATACACAATTCAAAATGGTCATGCTCATGATGCAAAAGTTATATATGGAGATACCGATTCCATTATGGTAAATTTTGGTGTCAAAACTGTAACAGAAGCCATGGAGCTAGGAAGAGAAGCTGCTAAATTTGTCTCTAGTCATTTTGAAAAACCCATAAATTTAGAATTTGAAAAGGTAAATTAATTCAAACATTTAAAGCATCACTGTAAATATAGTTTTTGTAGCTAATTTGTTTTTGGAAAGTGTGAGTATTGTAAGTCAGATCATCTTAATTAAAATTAAATCATTTTCAGATTTTAGCTACTGTAGATGCTATTTAGTGTGATTGTGGTTAAGTTACCTTTCGGATATGGTTATTGGATTGCCAAAATCCCATCCACTTTTTAATCCATGGAAAATACTTCTCTTATCAGGGTTGCCACACTACCTGGAAAACCGGAAAAAGTCGGGGAATTCGAAAATTGACCAGAAAGGTCAGGGAATTCAAATATTTTAGTCTAAATCTGGAAAAGTCGGGGAATTTCATACAGCGATCCCCCAAAAAAGCGAGTTTTGTGTTAACATTGGAAGCCGATCACTTTAGCTGGCATAGAGCCAATTCTTCCAGCTTCAAAGAGATTGTCTTTTAGAAAGGCAAAGCAAGTTTCCAGTAGCTTTGGTTCCCAGCCTCGAGAATCAAGATACTGGCATGCGCATGTGCAGTGCATGTTGAACTAAAGAAAATAGTATTCTTGTATCAAACAAAATCGGTTTAATCCTAGTATAGCGGTATCATGGAGGTTAGAATAGCCTCCGTGTAAGGTACACACAGGATTTGGCGACATTACGATGAGCAGCAAACAGGCCATTTTGGTGTTAGCAGCAATTTTCAAAATCATGCCAAGACCGTAGTGTATAGTAGGATTTTACCACAAAATCTTTTAAATACTTTTTTTTCTTTTTAAGAAATGCCTTATTTGTCATTTTGTAGTAAAATAAAAAAAAATAGTAATCAGTCATCTAGGCTAACCATTTAATATAATTATATTCGTCAAAATATCGTTGATCATTGTAATTCAGTTTTTTAATTATTTTAATGTTATTCATATAATTTAATGTTGCTTCTTCCCCTTAAATTTATTAATCATTAATAAATAATACTTTCAAACTTCAGGAAATTTTCTCTGGCATAATCCTGAAACTAATTCTAGCAGTATGATGACATAACATCACGAAATTCAATGCACATATTTTTTCCTTATGTATTCAGCTAAATAAATATAAAATACCTAAATTTATTTAAAAATATCATTAAATAGATTTCTTTCTTTCGTTTAGCTGCAAAATATCAGCAAACAAAAAAAGACATTTTTTATCCACATTGAGCAGATTCTGATCTCAGTTCTTCAGTGGAGAAAACAACTCCTATTATAGTTATAATAGTAATCTTTGAGGATAATATTAAGTCATATCTATAAGGTCATATCGATAAGGTCTTTTGAGAATAAGTCATATCTAATTGGCAAATTTTTGTGTTTTGAAGTGGTACCATAATTAATTTACCTCTTAGCACAGCCAAAGTGCATTATGCTGTTAGACTGGAATTTTCTTAAAACACACCTGAAAAAACTGGAAAAGTCAGGGAATTTCATTCTTCTGTTTGAGTGGCAACCCTGTCTTATTGTAATCAGCAATTCAATTAAAATAATCAAAATATCATAAAATAATTTTTTTTTAACTGAAGTTGCTAAATGAGGTTAAAATAGATTATAAAAATAGGCAAGTGCATTTAAAATTAATAATAATAAAAAATTTCAGTTAGACAAAAGTTTTAACAACTCTGTCAGATTTGAAGGTGGTGAAGCAGAGGTTCCTCATCTTCAGGTACAGAAAAAAAATTCCGAAGAATTTTTTTTCCCTTGTTCCTTGGGAGGAATATGAAAACACCTGCTAAAGTTGCTTCCTCCCTCTCCAATATTTAAGTTTATCTGGTCATGTTCTGTTTCAATAAAGGTTGCCCTCCAGTTGTTAAGATTAGCGGTACAGCATTGGTGAAAAAATTTCCATAATTTTTTTTAGCAGTTCATAAGTGAACTTTGGCATTAAAGACATTGGGAACAGTTCATAAATAAATGTTTGCCATTTCCTAATTGAAATATTGTGGGGGAAATACCATCACATTAAGCAATGTCTACTTTATTATCCTTTGTTATCTTATGTGTAAATAACGTAATTTTTTGTGTATATGTGAGTTTGTGGATATATGTGCAGAGCAATGAGTGACTGAGAGATGGTGTTTATTCCTATTTTATTTTTCTCATCTCACTTTTTAATATAGGTGTATTTTCCATATTTACTGATCAGTAAAAAAAGATATGCTGGATTATATTTCACAAAACCAGAGATTCACGATAAAATGGATTGTAAAGGAATTGAAACAGTCAGGAGGGATAATTGTCCTTTAGTTGCTAATCTTATCAATACCTGTTTAGAAAAACTTCTCATTGATAGGTGAGTGGAAATCAACTCTAACTTCATTTTTTAGTTGCGTGTGTTTTTGTGTCCATCTGTTTCAATAAAATTTTAACTTTGAAATATGTATGAGATACAATAGAATTTAGATAGTCCATAACCACTTAATCTGCATATGCCTGTAATCCGTATTTGTTTTTATGTTTTTGTATGTAAACAAAATTTTAATTTTCAAAAAATTCAGTGTCAAAAATAGATGGTATTTTTTTAATGCAAATAAACTTTTAAAAAAATGCATTATATTTGTGACATAATTAAAGTGAATTTATCGTGTTTTAAGACTTTCTGCTTGCTTATCATGGCTTTTTTTATAGTGTATAGTTATGTAATTAACATGTGTAAATTTATATATCCACAGCTTTTTAGACACTCAGTTTTAGTTTATGCATATATCTGGAATTATTAAGACTTTGGTAATTCCAGATTTTAGGTCATCCAATTTAAATCTAGTAAGATGGCAGGTACACATGGCTACATTGTAGCTTCACTTGTGTTTAGATCAGCTAGAAAAATGCTTCTTATCCCATACACACATGCAATCACACTAGGTCTGGATCCTGATCAGCAGCAATACAACGTCAGCCAATGCATTGCTATTGGCCACAGTGCAATTCCCAGCCAGCAGGTGTTTGTAAATGATATGAAGGAATCTCTGTCAGTCCTTGGGGGGGGACACCCTCCCAAAGTAGTGTAAAACTGCAGTGTCAGATCGCCTGAAAGATGTTAATAACTTCAATTTAAAAAAAATGTTCAAAATTAATTGCATTTACTAAATACCTTTTTCATTGTTTTTTCTGTTTCAACATATGTTAATAATTTTACATGAAAAATTACTTAGCGTAAAAGTCACAGTTTAGACCTGTCCTTACAATTTCAACCATAATATGCTCTTATAAATAAGCATCAACCTTGAATAGAGTGCTGTCTGACTCCTTGATCAAAGAACTTGAATGAAGCCAATTCAAGCTCTTTGTCTAGATGCATCAATTGTTCTTTGGCTCAATGCCATGATACATTAGAATTTCCTAAAGTATGTTTATTGCATTTCCTGTTTTTCAAAAATTTAGGGCTACAAATACCCCAGATATTCTTTTGTTTAGAACACAGTGAAAGATGGAAATGTGAAGATAAAGGAACAGTAACCTGAAGTTATTTAAAATTATTCTAATACCCTAAACAGGACAAATTTTAGAATTAATAATTTTTAGTTGAAAGTTGCAAAAATAATGGGAAAAAGTTTATAAAATATTTTCAGTCCATTATCTGCCAAAGTTTGTTTTATCTGATTTTTGTGCATTTGTAAGTTTGTAATAGCCACATAACATTAAGCTGTGGGAATTGGATGGAACCAAAATGCTTTTGTATTATAAGCTGGGTTTGCTATAGTGTTTTCCCCCTTTAAGAAAACAAATGCAAACCTCCTCGTGTTCTGCAGGTTATGTCACGAGGGTTTCAGCAGCATTAAATAATTCAATAATACAAAGGAAATACAATACAACAATTATGCGTAATTTCTAGACCTGGAGAGAATGAGAAATTACTGACTACAAAAATTTTTTAACTCTGGTTTTAATTAAATTTCTGTTTCTTGGAGATGGTATGTAATTTTTTTTTCTATTATGAATTATATATATATACACTGTATATAATACAAATACTTCTATAATAAGAATACTAAAATATACTATAAGTAATAAAACTATAATACTATACATTAATGCATAAAGTTATAATGAATTTTGACTGTGTTTATTTTTACATGTATACAGTAAACCCTCGTTGACACAAATCCCAAAGGACCAGAAAATCAAAAGTTCGTATTAACTGGGACTTAAATTTTATTTTTGGAATAATTTTTTCTACACGAAAAGTACTATGTATAGTGCATGTTGTCATAGAAAACAATGTACTGTATAAATTACTGAATTGTAATTTGAAGAAATGCACTCACAGATCTTTTTTCGGGAAAAAATTCTTGTATATTGGGCTATTACAGACAGGAATGAAAGTACCTGGCAACGTTGTGGCCATCAGTGTTCATGGCTTCCATAAAACTAGTTGTCAATTCAGACGTTGCAGCAAAACATTCTTCAGTGCATTTTGTGACATGTAGCATTTTCTGGCTGGTGGGCAGAATGATATTGTCCTCCTCACTTTCATCTACTGAAATTTCTTGCACCTCAGACACAAATGCTTGTAAATCAAATTTTATTGGAGCATGCATAGCAACATCATCATCTGCACTAACAAATTCCTCAAAACTAACACCAGGGTTCACAACGTCTTGCAGACTATTCCATTCGTCAGGTGAAATGGTATCTTTGTCCACTACCTAACTTGTCAACAGGATTATCATCTTTATGTCTCCAGGCATTACTAAAACAGTTCTGTATGCTTTGTGATGATGCAGATTTTCAGTGTGCAACAATAGTTTTTATTGCATCAAGCACACTCCAAGTTGGCATTTCTCTATGTTATGGGTTGTGCCCAATGTCATAAGAGGTTTTCAATTAAATGGACGGAACATATTTGGATGGGACACTAGCAAAGAAACAACAGGAAGAAAATATGAAAATTGAAATTTTGGATTAAATGTCAAAATCTAATGATGTAATGGAGTAAAAAAATAGTTTGTAATTCATGCTAATTGAAATTTGCCTTAACCGATAAAACTTCGTGTAAAATCATATACATTGCTGCCAGCATCAAAATTTTATTCATGTTAACCAAGTATTTGCATTAAGTGAGTTTGTGTTATGGAGTGAGTTTGTATTTTCTAAATAAAAACACTTTTTGATATTTTTTAGTTGTAAAACGACAATGCTTACAATTTATGTTAGGAATAATAATTTGGCAATTTGAGTAATCTCTCTTGTTTTTCAATTTTCAGAGATCCTAAAGCAGCTACTGAATATGCAAAACAGACCATATCTGATTTGTTATGCAATCGAATCGATATATCACAGTTAGTGATTACAAAAGAATTAACTAAAACTGATAAGGAATATGCTGCAAAGCAAGCTCATGTAGAATTAGCCCACAGGTAAATTTTATTGAAATGAATACATAATCTTTATTAATTTGTATCTGTTTATCAAAGTTCGCATCTGCTTATGTTGATACATAATATAGATTTTGAAGACTAAAAAATGTAAAGCTTTTATGCATGCAAACATTAAAGAAATGGCGAGTTTCGGATTTTTATATTTTAATTTTTATTGAACACAATTCATCCTCTTCAGTTTGGAGTTGGGGTTCCCCCCCCCCCATAGTTCAGGAATTCATTGGCCATTTATATGTTTGTTTTCAATTTTCAGTATAAGTTTGGTGCTTTCTAGTTATCTGCCCTTCTTACCTAAAGGTACTTGTTGGCATCTAACTTTCCAAAAGACTAAAGCTCAAAAGGCAACAGTTATTTTCAAAGCAATGCTATATTAAGAATTCCTACAAGAGCACTCAATAAAATTGGAAAAGTAAGAAACAGTGGTAGTAAAACGCTTACCTCGTGCTTTAAAAAAAAAAAATTTTTTTTAAAGAAATCCTGCACATACCCCCTTTTTTTTTCACTTTTGTTCTCTCCATGTAGATTGAGATTTGTTTCTGCCTTAACAATTAGAAAACTGCACAAACTCAGCACCATACAATTTCAGCAATGCACAAAACGTTTGGCCAAAACAGACATTTACTATACTTATAGCTAGGTTATCACATGAATACTCTTTAGCGATATCACTGCTTGCCAAATAACTTTTTTATCATACCACCTTGCCTCATGAATGCTTTTTGTTAAATTTTTTTATTAATTAATTAATTTATTTATCTTTTCCTCTGTGGGGTGTGGGGATAATCAAAAAGCATAAAATGCAGAATTTTTGTGTGGTTGACTTTTTATCAGCTGGCACATATTGCCAAAAAACTGAATGTTTCCCAAATTAAATAAAGTTTTTTTGTTATTTCGCATATGAATGATAATTATTCACACGATTTGATTCTTTCAGTCTGAATTCTATAATGCAGTATTTCTCAAAGTTTTCTCATCTCACTAACTTTTTTAATTCTAAAATTTTTAAAGAATGCTAGTGTAAATTTGGATTATGATAACACAGAAATAAGTTGAATGATAACATAACAGAGATATAAGTTAATGCAAATATAAATTAACACAGATATGGCAACACGAATATATATTACGTTTGTAGTTACAATAAATGATAATGCAAATAATAAGGTGATAAATAAAACATCTATTTCACTTTTTATATGTACTTATAAAAGAAGTGTTTAATTTTACAAAAAAAGGGGGGAAGGGGAACACATAAAACTTTTTATTTTTTATTTTTATTTATTTTTTTTTTTTTAAGCTCAAAGGGAATTATCCCACAAGGGCTATTGATTTTGTTTTGGCATTTTGCGTTGAAAATTTTAAATGTCGGTTTACTTTTCAAACTGTTGCCACCAAATATTACAGCCCTGTATTATATTTAAAGAAATTAAATAATGAAGAATCTCCATAAATGTATGTATGTTTCTCACATTGTGATAAAACGATAGAGCCATCATATTTTGAATAATGTACGTTTCTACCCGAATATGGTATCTGAAAGCCCAAATTTGGAATTTGTTTTATTATCTATTTCATATTTTGTAAAACTTCAATGAATTTTTGATTAACAAGCTCAATGATTTTAAAGCAAGCAATTGCAATGCTGTACGGGGAAAAAAAGATTTTTATCTACAGCACACGAGACTGCGTATCGGAAATTCTAAAGATATGCTCATTTTAAAATTATTTGCGATATTGCTGCTGAACTGAATTGTATTTTTTTTTTATTTATTTATTTAAAGTTGAAGCATTGTTAGTTTTCAGTGACCTTGATGTATTCAAGCTTTTGAATTACAAATTCTTCTAATGTCAGGCATAATGTTAGTAAGCTGAAGTTTTTATAAGGTGCAGCATCCAATTGGTTTCTATATTTGCATTATTGTGCAGTGTAATATGAAAAACCTGCATTTTAGAATTACTTTGTCGCAAAATGAAGTAAAATATGAGTAAATCATTTTAATAAGTTCAGGTATTCTTCTGACAGACTTATCCAAAATTTGTTTAACCGTAGTTCTTTATATTTCTGTTTTATGTCAGAACCAGTTTAAACAAGTTATCGTTATTACCTGTCCAGATGTTTTCTGTGAAATTAATTTTTCAGAGCTTTTCATTTCTGTAAATTATTTAATAAAATGTAAAATACTAAAATAAATAAAAAATTTAAAAATTTTAAAAATGTGCATATTTAAAATATTAAATAATTTGCCTTCTGTGTGTGTCTACTATAGTTTGTTACTTTAAAATAGGCATTTCAAGGCCCTTTTTTTCCTCCCTGCAATCATGCCTCGTAATCATGGTAACTATTGTGCAAAAAGGAAGTTATATCCTTTAATTTCCTCTTTGACGATGACGACAATGCATATTATAATGATAAATGAAGGGTGGGTCTTGAAGTGTGTATTTTAAACTAATTATTCTTTTCACATTAGGAGCATATGCATATCATAGTTGTAATATTCCTAGAATCTGAAGGGAAGAGCTATTGAGGAAAATAAATAGAGTGTTCTTAACTTCACTTCTCATATTCTAATTTTTATTCTTGTAGGATGAAGAAGAGAGATCCGGGAAGTGCTCCTAATCTTGGGGACAGAGTGCCTTATGTTATTATAGCTGCCAGTAAAAAAACTGCAGCATATTTAAAATCTGAAGACCCTATCTATGTGTTAGAAAATAGTATTCCTATAGATACACAGTATTATTTAGAAAACCAAATATCAAAACCATTGTTAAGGATTTTTGAACCTATTCTTGGAGAAAAAGCAGAGTCCATTTTGCTGTGTATGTATTTTCTTTTTTTACTGTACAGTGAAACCTCAGTTCACAAACTTAATTTATTCTTGAAAGCCTTTGTCAACCAAAATGTTCACAAAGTGAAACAGTTTTTCCCCTTAGGAATTAATGTAAAGTAGATTATGAAGATTGTTATTTTTATTTCTGGCCTTGGCAACATTGTTACTAGACGACCGCAAATGATTCAATTTGAAAGTTTGATATTTTTAACAATAAGCTCTTCAGAACATTTTGCCATTTTAATGTGATTTAAATTCATCCCAAGCAAAAGATGGAATTGCCTCGTGAACATTTTCGTGCGATTATTTTGCATAATTTTCAGCGTGGATTATCAAGATAAGAGTGTGCTTCAATGAACTTAATGCTTCACGCAGCAATAAAACACCATCCTACAGCACTGTGAAAAACTGGTATAACTAATTAAATCATGGTCGATGATCGCTGCAGGACAAATTTTATGAAGGTCGTCCAAAATTGTTTGTTGTGCCTGAAAATATCAATGCGATGCATGAACTGATAAAGCTAGATAGTCATGTGACATACCGTGAGATTATATTGAGGCACCTTTGGGCATTAGTTAGAGAAGCAGAGTCGGGACAAGGGTGAGGCAAGTGAGGCACTTGCCTCAAGTGAATCACTAGAAGGGCTGACAAATTGGCTATGATAATTCAAAAATTACTTTAATTATTTTTTAAAATTTGTCAGTTATTATTAGGGGAAATAAGCTTCGGCACAGTTAAATTAATAAAACAATAGGAGGAATTGCAAGGAAACCTGGAAATTAATACAATGGGTATTTCAATGTCATTTCTTATTTATCAAAAAAGGATTTTTTTAATATTTTCATTTGAAAGTTATAATATACTGTTTTTCTGAATTTATAAAGCCATGATTAAAAAATACTTAAATTATGATATTTTGATCTAATACAGTTATTTATGTTTAATACAAATATAGCTATTCTGATATATATATATAGAGAGAGAGGCATGCATTTGCCTCAGGTGAAAAAATATCTTGGCACGGCTCTGATGAGAAGCATGAATAAGATATTACAAAAACATTTGGCCATAAAGAAGATGTGTTCTGTTTGGATCCCACATATTCTGGCGGATGATCAAAAGAAGGTTCGTGTCGATTGATGCAAGGAAATGGAAAAATACGTTCAAAGTGCATCAGAGACAGTATGTGACATCTACACAGGTGACAAATCATGGATCTATGCATATGAGTCCGAAACAAAACAGCAGTCAACTGTATGGGTCTTCCAAGACAAGGCAAATCCAACAAAAATTGTTCGCCGAAGAAGCACGTCGAAGCAAATGGTTGCCTGTTTCTTCGGCATTACCTCTCATGTCGTGTAAGAGCAATGCAGAATGTTGAATTCCAAATGATACACAACCATTTGTTTGCCAGAAGTCATTAGAGAAATTCAAAAAAGGTAGAAGAAGAGGAGAATCATTCATCATCATGACAGTACGAGCTCTCACACATTGGCTCAAACAAATGAATTTTTGACGAGCCAAAATATTGAATTGATGGGTCATCTGCCGTACCGCCCTGATTTAGACCCCAATGACTTTTTTAATTCTTGCACATCAAAAATAAATTACGTGGTCAGTGATTAGTGACACCCGAAGAAGTGGTTGATGCATTCAAAATGCAGTTTGGAGTTACCTCAAATGGAGTGGAAAAAGTAACTTTACAACGGTATACTTTGTGCTTAAGTTCATTATCAAAAACCAATAGAAATCACTACATATTAAATGGATAAATAAATATAAACAGAATCTTAAACAAATTAAAACTTAATTTCATTTTTACTTGTGTAAAGGAGAGTGTACAGATTAAATAGCATAAGTGGAAAATGATGAGGAAGCTGTTATTGTTTGGATGCGAGTTTTCCTTCTGTAAAATTACTCGGTCTTTAGTTTGCATCTTCTTTAATCTTTTCTTTTTGTCTAAATGCCAGTCGATTCTGCTTGAGAACCAATGGGACTTGATTTCACTTAAAATTTTGGTAGGATTATTTGTTGTTACCTACCTTTTAAAATGTTTCTAAAGTGAGACATGGAACTGTCTTTGAAAATACTTATGCTGAACTTTACTTACACTATTTCTTTATCAGGTGATTACATTACATGAAAACTTTGCATCTACACCATTTGGAAAAAAAAAAAAAATTATGCATCAGAGAATTAAGGTAACTTTTGCTTTCTTCCTCCTCTTCTGAAGACATTTTTTCACAATCCCCTTCTGTTGTTGTAGTTCTTTCTTGTTGAGCTCTTTTTTATGGTCTCTGGTAACCTCTGCATATCTTCATTGTTTAATTTCCCAACCTGTGGTTTTCCCTAGAGGCACAGTATCATAGATAACAAAAAGTGTCAAAGTGCTCAAAGTCTCGTTTGCAGTCTGTTCTCGCCATAATTTTCCTCCAAGTAGAAATCATGGTCGTGGAAGTCACTTTAAGCAGAATTAAACAATGGAAAATGTTAAAATTATGTTTGTAGAAGTCCTGAGTGTTAATAATGTAACATATGTAACCTCGAAACACCTCCGAGAATCATAGGTTACTGACACATCAATACAGTTTTCGTCATCTGAGATAATTTGTTCGTGATCTGAGGTTTCACTGTATTTCAGAAAGTGTCTCTTAAGTTTTTTCACGTATATGTTTACTTGTTACAAACTTGTGCTCTGTGCTTGTTATAATAAAATGCCCTTTTCATTAGGTGGCGATCACACACGAACGAAAACTGTTGTAACATCAAAAATTGGTGCTCTATCTGCTTTTACAAAAAAAAGGAGTACCTGTATTGGATGTCGCTCTCTTTTAGACAAAGATGGTAAATAAATAAGCATATTTTTTCTTAAATAAGTACTGTGTCCACAAAAGTTCTTAGCATTTATTTTCACAACCATTTGTCATAGATACTTGCAATCACAAGAATGTTTTAAATGATACAAATATTATTTATGTTTTTCTATTTTTATATTTTAAAAATCAGTTTTGTATAAAAAAAATTTTTACCCAATCATCCGGTTCTTGCACTTCCATGTAGGAAATTTTGAACTTTCTATGAAAATTAAAATACAAAAAGTTTGTCTTCTTTACAATAAAAATTGAATGAGATATTTACACAAAATCTGCAATTTTTGACATTTTTCAGTTTGCCTTGAGGTGTTTTTGGATAAATAAATTGTAATAATTTAAGGGGGTTTATTTCTGCATTAATACTACTCAATAATATTCTTTTGTGATTTATTACTGTGTAATGTTTTTTAATTTATAATTTTGTCACAATTAATATGCGAAAATACACACAGATAATTTAGAAGTTTTCAAACATTAAAAATTTATATTCTGTTGCAGTTTTATTACTATAAATCTTAATAAAAATCTTTAATAAAACAAGATCTTTCTGTAGATTTAGTGCGAGATAAACTTACTAAACTAAGAAATGTATATTCAGGTTTAAAAAATCTTGATGATAAAATTCTTGATTTGTTAACTGAAGACGAGAACACTTTAGAGGATGATGTTACTAAAGAAATCGAAAGTCACGAGGTGTATTCTGATGATTTTGTAACACTAACTCGGCAAATTAATTAAAAATTGCAATTCAGATGAAATCAATTTAGAAACGAGACCAAATGATGGTGCTGGTATTTGTTGCAGTAAGATTAAACAGTATAGACTTCCGAAAATCGAACTTAAGAAGTTTGATAGGGAATTGATAAATTGGCTACCGTTTTGGTCACAGTTTGAGAAAATTCACACTGACCCTGATTTATATGAAAGTGACAAATTTTCCTATTTGATTCAGTGTATGAAACCCGAATCACATGCTAAAGAATTTATTGAAAGCTATCCGGTAACTTTGGAAAATTATGATAAAGCTCTTTTAGCTTTGAAGGAATGTTTTGGGAAACCTGAATTATTAGTAGAAGTGTATGTTAGGGAACTAATTAAACTAATTGTTTCTAATAAAAAAAATTACCTCTTGGATAAATTACCTCTTGATAATAGATCACAAGGATAAATTACCTCTTGATAAACTGTATGATAAAATTGAAGCTCAGTTGACAGCCATAGAATCTTTAGGTCTTAAATCGAGCGAAAACACATCGTGGTTATTTCCGATGGTGGAATCGTGTCTCACCGAAGATGTGTTGAAGGCGTGGCAACGGAGTTCGCTCTTTAGCCAGCCTGAAGGAACGGATCTTTCTCACCTTACCAACTTAATGAAATTTTTAAAAGCGGAAGTGGAGGATGAGGAGAGATTAAAATTGGCGCGTAATGGACTCGATGGTGTCAGCCGTAAAGAAGGATATCCAGATAAAGCAAGAGGAGAAACAAAAGGTAAGTTTAAATTTAAGAAACAGGCTAATGTTCCCACTGCCACAGGTTTTCTAACAACTAAAGAACATGCTTGTATTTTTTGAGGCAAAATGCATGATAGTAAAAATTGTTACAATGCACGTTCCTTAGCTCTTAATGAAAGGATTTCTGGAGTTAAAGAGAAAAAATGTTGTTTAAAATGCTTAAAACCAAATATGGCAAAGTTCTGTAAACAATTTGTTAGGTATTTTGCTTGTGGTAAATCATACCCAGTTATTTTGTGTCCAGAAATTAATAATGAAACTGAACCTCCAACAGAAAAATCAAATAATGAAACTGAACCTCCAACAGAAAAATCAGAAATAGACAACATACACACGGCTACAGCCAGTCAAACTTGTACCGCTGACATAGCTTTAATGACTTTACGCGTAAGAGTAGCTGGTGTCAAAAAGCATAAAGATATTAGAGTTCTCTTAGATTGTGGTTTCTAGAAATCGTGCATTTTGAAATCATTAGCCACTGAATTGGGGTTACCAATCATCTCCAGAGAAATTGTTGCACTTACTTTATTTGCAGGTACCAGAACAGAACCAAAGTTGCATAACCAAATATCAGGTAAAATTATATTCAGCCAGTCCACGTAAGTATTCAGATCTAGACTTTGAATTTTTAGATCAAGCCATAATATATGGGGATATACCTCAGGTACCCAAGGGTCCGATATTAAAAGAATTAAAACGAAACAACATTTGGTTGTCAGATTTGGGAGCAGATTGTCCAGAAATAGAAATGCTCATCGGTAGTGATATTTATGGAAAAATTCTCACGGGATCAGTAAAACAATTAAAAGGAGGACTAACAGCAGTTTGTACGAAACTTGGTTGGATAATTTGTGGTGCATCGGATCAGTTTGTTAATCACAAAGATGCTTCCATTTTGTGTGCAAGTTTAGTTGTCCACGACTTTCAAAAATCTCCAATCTTTGGAGTCTAGAAATGATAGGAGTGTTAGATGCTCATCAGAATTCAACTAACGCTGCTGAGGAAGAAATTGCCCGCGAACAATTTTTAAACTCTCTTTCCAGGAACGAAGTTTTTCGTTATTTTGTTGGATTACCTTGGTTAGTATATAACGCAGAATGCCTTCAAAATCTCATGTAGCAGAAAAAAGATTGTTTATTGTTACCCGAAAACTCAAGTGTTTACATAAATATGAAGAATATGGCAGAATTTTTAATGAATGGATGGAAAAGGGTGTAATTGAAATAGTACCAGACGATGAATTGAATTCTAAGGAGCAGTATTTACCGCATCACCCAGTACTTAAACCAGACAGTGCCTCAACTAAGATAAAACCTGTTTTTGATGCATCATGTAAAGTTAATAGATCGCCCTCCCTTAATGATTGCTTAGTAAAAGGGCCAAATTTAATAGAAGAAATCCCTTCAATTTTGTTAAGATTTAGAGAAAAATGCATTGGCCTAACTTCTGATATCCGGCGTGCATTTTTACAGATTGAATTACGGAAAGAAGATAGGGACTTTTTGAGATTTTTATGGACGGCAAAAGATAATGTGCTGAAAGTTTTCCGCCGCACAAGGGTAGTTTTTGGAGTAAAGTCCAGCCCTTTTCTATTAGGGGCGGTTAATTTCAGTTCATTTGGCACACGTACGGAGGAACAAAGTTGTATTGCTCATAAATTAAATAGATTCTTTTATATTGATAATTGTGTGACTTCCGTTGATAACGAGAAGGAGCTTGTGAATTTTGTGAAATATTAGCTGAAGCAAAAATGGACTTACGTGTGTGGGCCTATGGCTCAGTAAATAAAGTTGTGGAACTAACCCAAAGTGCTTGGTGCACTGAGTCCACAATGGAAAATTCTGTACCAGTTTAGGGATTATGTGGGACAGAAAAGAAGATAACCTTTATATTGAAATTAAGACTGTATTGGTTTCGGATAATATGTCTAAAAGAGAGGTTTTGTCATTAACACAGACAATGTTTGATCCTTTGGGTTTATTGCCTGCAAAGTTACTGCTACAGGAAATTTGAGCGATAAAAGCAGACTGTGATACTCCATTACCAGATAGTATCAAAAGTAAATTTTCGAGGTGGTATAATAAATCATAAATTTTAAATAAGTTGAGAATACTGCGACGTATAGATTTTGGAGATAGAAGTTCCTGTACACTTCATGTATTTTGTAATGCTAGCCAGCATGCTTATGCCACAGTAATATTTTTGAGATGTGAAACTAAAGAAGAAACATTAGTCAGTTTTTTAGTGGCTAAGTCAAGAGTCACACCCTTAAAAGAACTTACTATTCCCTGTCTAGAACTTATGGCATGTCTTTTAGGCGTGCGTCTTTCCAAATATGTGACAGAAGCTCTTGCATTAGATGACATCCCAAAATATTTTGGTACTGATACTACCACGGTCAGTTTTGACTGTTTAATTAGAGATTACCATTTAAAGCATTCTCATGCCGGCGTACAAGCATTAACTGTTATAATAAGAGAAGAATTCTGGATCGTTGGTGCAAGACGGCGAATTAGATTGGTGGTGAAACAGTGCGTCCGTTGCAAACGATTTTCAGGTGTACCTCCAGCTTCTACACCCATTCAATTACCATTAGACAGAGTTCAAGATGCTTTCGCATTTTCAAGTTACTGGAATAGATTTATGTGGCCATCTGATTGTCAAAAGTAAAAACAAAGCCTGGGTAGTATTGTTCACATGTGCTGTGTATCGATGAGTACATTTGGAGCTAGTGACATCCGTAAGTACCGAATGCTTCATTCAAGCGTTTCATTGGTTCATAGCCAGAAGAAGTCAGCCATCTATAGTTTACTCAGACAACGGCACAAATTTCATTGGTACATCTGCATTGCTGAAAAAAGTCGACTGGGTAAAGGTATTGCTCATGAAACTTTGCATCCCATCACTTAAAAGTTCATTCCACCCATTGTTGCTTGGTGGAAGTGTCTAATCCACACAACCAAGAATTTGATTGTGAAAGTCTTAGGACAAGCTGCAGTCAATTACGAAGAGTTACTCACCGTCATCTGTGATGTGGAAGCCGTAATAAACTGTCGACCACTTACTTATGTGTCAAATGACTCTGAGGATCTTCTACCATTAATGCCTTCCATGTTCTTACAGGACATTAAGGTTTCAGGTACAGCAGATTTGGATACTTTAGATCGAAATAAACTCTTGGCGCATCAGCGTTTCTGCCAGGAGCTTCGAGAACAATTCTGAAGCCGTTTCCGCAAGGAGTATCTTGGACAGTTAGTACAAAAGCATGGGCAAAAGGACTGTGAATTAAAAGTTGGAGACATCGTGTTAATAGGTTGCGAGAACTTTAAAAGAGTGAACTGGCCAATCACTCGTGTCTTCGTGCCAATAAATACTTCTAATGTTGGCAAATGAACACGTATCTACTGAAAGGAATTTTCTTTTAAAAAAGAATTGAAAACTAACAACTTAGAAGATTATTATATGTATCTTATATATCTCAATGCATGGCACGCATGGCTGGCATTAGGCATTTTCGTACTTGATGCAATCTCTATGGGTCCTAAATTCTGCTCCCAGTGCCTGTCCTAAATTCTAAAAGTTTTGCTATTTCTATATTTTATTGCTCTATGCATCACTAAAATTCTAAAAATTCTGCCACACCGGCTTTGACCATATATTATTTCATATTTACTCTTAGTGTTCATATTATTTAAGGAATAAAATTAGCAGCTTCTTCTATATATTTTAAATACATGTAGTTTTTAGAATAACAGAAATCTGTAAATAAATCCAAAAATTCTGAAATATAGATGAACCTTATTGAGAAAAGAAACTGAATGCATAAAGAGAAAGAAAATTGAGTTTGTTTATAAAAAATTTGTTAAAGTTTTACAAAATATGAATTCCAAATTTGGGCTTCCAGATGCCTGTTTTCGCAGGAGGGTTACGTTATTCAAAATCTGATGGCTCTAGGTACCATTCTTTTATCACAATGTGAGAAACATACATACATTTATGCAGATTCTTCATTATTTAATTTCTTTAAATATAATACAGAGCTCTAATATTTGGTGGCAACAATTTGAAAAGTGAACTGACATTTATAGTGAATCTACGCAAAATGCCATAATGAAATTAATAGTCTTTCTGAACAAATCGGCCCTTTGGAAAAAAGAAAAAAAGAAAAAGAAAAAAAAAAAAAGGTGGTGCTTTTGAGGTCCTGAGTTTGAGTCCTGAATTCATTTCGGGTATTGAACATCCGGATCTGGGACTTTGTTCTGAAATATATATAACCTGTGTCTTTTTTTGCAAAGCTTCATACTGCTGTACTGTATTCTTGGTTAAAACTGGTGAAAGGCATCGTATAAAGTATGTATTTCAGGCTAAGGCATAATATGAGTTTGATTGTTAATTTTAACAGTTTGAAGATACTAAGATTCACATTAAACATTTTAAGAGCTAATTCTACATTTTCTCGCAGTGTTATAAAATGTGTTGTAAAACTAAATGTAGACTAAATTGAAATGTACATAAACTTAAAATGGTAGGGTATGCATTAACTGTAAATAAAGACTTCTTTTTTCTTCATTTGGTCATTTGAAGCTACTGTTGAATTTAAAATTCCTATCTGATGTACAAGGTGACATATCATTTTATTGCTAAAAAGCATTTTTGAAATAGCTTTATTTATTTCAGTATAACAGAGGTGCCTAATCTTTTCTGAATGTGATCTACTTTTCCTATGGGTAATATAGTAATTTACTAATACACAGGAAAAAAGAAAATACTCATTAAATTAATGGACCTATAGTGTGTAAATCAGCTAAAATGCACATCATGATGAAAAGACTGGCCAGCCTTGTGTTGCAAGATACTTCACTGATCTTCATATCATATAATTGTGTAATTTGTAAGTGTTGTACTGTATATTAAAGTATGTTTATATCTTATGTAATATTTTTCAGATGCTGCTGTGTGCAATCACTGTAAATGTCATGAGAGTGAGATATATCAAACTGAAGTAAGTAATATTATCTGAAGCTCATTTGAAGTACAAAATACTGTTATATTATTAAGAAACTAAAGCCCTAAAATAGTGACATTTTCTGCATATAAAATTTTGATTAAAGAAATGCTATAGTTGCAGTTCCAAGTTAGAGTCCTAGGACCCGAACATTTTTCGTAGACATATAGCAGCACATTGACTTTACTTGCTTAAAATTTTGAATTGGGGAGATAAATATTACAATTTTGAATCAGTAAACTTGCATCTTCATTCTTTGCATCTTATGAAATCTTTTAACGTATGTTGAAGAGGCAGGAAAAATTAGGTATTGTTAGCAGTCCTAGGTGAACATACACTGGTGTGCAAAAATTAAGGACGAGACGGTTTTTTCAATATAACTTTGTACAAAAGCTTTCCAAATCAACACATTTAATACCGTAAGATCCCCAATATGTAAGGACATGAGTAATGTAAGCAACACTTACTAAAAGAGAAATCAGAGGGATAAAAAGAAGCTTTATTGAAAAAGTAGCATGGAGCACAATGCGACTGAAGGCCGAAACATCCCTGTGATGAGTGTCCAGAAGAAACATCCGGTCTTTAATAGGGGATATGATCTAACCTGACTGCTAGGTAGGTTTCACATCATTTGTGCATGCTGGATATGTGGTTGTTAATGAGCTGTTGAGACACTGCTGCTCGTTGCTCTCTGTTGTGCAGGTGTTCCCGGCACCACAGAGAACGCCTTCTCCGATGGGCAGGCGTTAGAGGTACATACCGTACAGGGCGTCGTGCAAACAGACCACCACCATGCAGTCTTCTGGCCACGGTAAAACATGATATCGGTCGTCCAGTCGCCTGTGTCATGTGTCTAGCGATTTCTCCCGCTGTCTGCCGCCTGTTTCTTCTGGCCTGTAAGGCAATATACCGGTCATCTGCGGATGTGGTTCCTCGTGGACGACCACTACTAAACCCCCGGATAGCTGTTCCTGTAGTTTGAAATTGTCTCCAAAGTCGTGAAATGATGCTGTGAGCAATTCCGAACTCTGCAGCCACACTTGTCACTCTGCGACCTTCCTCCAACTTCCCAATGATTCGACCTCGGGTAAAAGCATCCAGATGTCGTCTAACAGATTGATTATTCGCCATTTCTCGCTGAGGCAGCAACTCGGTGTGATTTTAACTGCTATACGGCGTGCAATCTCTTTGCCAGAAATACTGATCTTACACCGACAACATGCTTTATACTACTCAGACACTCCCCCATTACGTCTACCTGCATATCTGCGCATGTGCTACCGTACATCACCTTACTTAATCTCCTGATTGGTCTTTCTGTCCGCTCTGCCTCTTCGTTCAGCTGATATGCTAATTTTTCGACTTCGTCCTTAATTTTTGCACACCACTGTAGTGCTTAAATGTCATGCAGATTAATAGTAGTTTATATCAATTTATAGCAGCAGTATTGGCTCAAATACAACGTAACCTCACATACGAGAATATCTTATACTTTTGTGGGGATTTCACATGAGCGAAAAATAGATTAATATTTGTGCGACTGTATTTTGCCTTAAGTATTAAATAGTCTAAATAAAATTTCTGATAAACCTGAGTAAAAGAATTTTCTGTCAAATTGAGGAATAAAGCAATAAAATGTTGTGTGGTACATGTGTTGTACTGTACATGTGAGATAGATATGTTTTCAGAAATGCATTTTGAACAAGGAGAAGGCATAATTTTATTGCTTGTCTAGTGCATTTAAAATACTTAACTAAAATAATCATTGCAGATGTTTTGGTCATGAAAGAAATTAAAAATAATATAGTAACACCAATGCGTCACTGCCAACCATAAGGCATGTTTAATGCATCTTTCAAATTTTAACAGTATTTTATTGATTTTCTCTACACCAGCAAGAAATAAACTTTTTAGTAATACTTTAATGCTTCTTGTTGGCAACAAGACTATGACATTTTTACCATTTGAATAGTAATTTACATGATGTAGTATGCAAAATATCAGTATTCTAGTTTTTAATATTCTCCAGATTTCTTCTTATAGAAATAAAGGAACAAAATCTGTAAAAATCAAATGATGATAAAATTCTCTTGATATTGATTTAAATTTTATCTGGCAAAAGTTTATATACAATGGCTAACATTTGTCTTAGGTCACTTGTATTTTTGAAATTTATATGCCTAAAACTTGTGCTAAATATTAAAAAATTGACTCCAAATTTTTTCTTAA
Organism: Stegodyphus mimosarum; assembly: GCA_000611955.2. Classification (NCBI taxonomy): domain Eukaryota; kingdom Metazoa; phylum Arthropoda; class Arachnida; order Araneae; family Eresidae; genus Stegodyphus; species Stegodyphus mimosarum. The sequence continues at coordinate 470,096 of KK114319.1, forward strand.
TGTGTATTTTCTCCTCTGTTTCAAGAATTGCTTGTTACAAAATAAATATCAAAATATTCTTTGCAATAAAATTCTTTTTTTAAAAGATAAAAGTTTTGTTGATGTTTTGGAAGACAATTTTTCTCCTCATATTTTTATTTTATTTATTTATTTATTTGTAAAATTACATTACAGAGTTATTGTTTGCATTATTATTTATTTAGTAAAATGTATTAGCAGTTCCGTATCTGAAGTGAACATGGCAAGATGTTACAAATTAATAGCAAGTTCTGTTCAAAATTTAACTAACCACATTTTAGAAATGATAAAAGTATTTAAAAAAGTCCTTGATACAAAGTCTTCCACAATTTTTCATGTATTAAAATGATGGAAATTGCATGGAACTGTTCAAAATACATTGAAGTCTGGATCACATTCCAATCAAACATCAAGGAATTGGAGTTTTATCCTATGAAAAATCAAACAAAACCTAAAGGTAAATGCTATAAAACTTGCAGCAGATTTAGAAGAATGGTTCACAAAAAAGTTAACTTGTGGTACTCAGTTAAGAAGACAATATGAAACTCTTAGAATTATTAGGGCATGTGGATATAAAAGATGATCAAAGGAAAATATGCCTGGCATTTGCAAAATCCTTGATAAGCAAAAATTTATTATATGCAATGATGTCATATTAACAGATGAGTCAAAATTTAATATATTTGTGTCCCATGGACAAATTAATGAGGAGAAAACTGAGTAATAATTTGGTTGTTTCTCTTCATCTGGGATGGGAAATTTACTTTTTATAGAACATAATTTACATCATATAAATATTCTGAATTGAAATCTGAAAGCATCTGCAAGAAAACATAGAATGCAAATAAAATTCATGTAATATCAGGATAAAGATCCTAAACTCACAGCCCCAAATATTCACTATATGCTTATTATGCAGCCATCCTGAAGTTATCAAAATACCTACATATTTCTTCAGACTTAAGTCCTATCCAATAGGTGTGGAGTTAGTTGGAAGTCCTATCCAACGTGTGTGGAGTTAGTTGGAGAAAAGAATAAGCAAACCTGATATTTCTTTGAAAGTTCTATTAAAGGCAATTCTTACAGAGGAGTGAAACATTTTTACTGGAAAAAAATTAGTCAAATCCATGCCTAAGTATAATTTTAAACAAAAGATACCTTAGTATTATGTGAACCATTATTTTCATGTTTATGTCAGATATAAACTGCTTGTTCAAAATATCTGAAGTGAGTTCATTTACAGAAATCTTTTAATATAACTTTTTTGTTGCCCAGAAACGTTTTGAAAACAAGCAGGTTTTAAAAAAGGTGGTCAGTAGTATACATGAAAGAAAAAAATCATGTCTCTTATATTTAGTAACTGATATTTGCAAATAAAACTGAAAAACACAGATATCTGAAAGCAAATGTGAGCCGCAATCTCTCTTTCTATATATATATAGAGAGAGAGAAAGTAAAAAAGAAATATCAAAGAAATTGTAATTGAATCACCAATCTGGTCAGAAATAGCGCTTGAAGCTACTGATTTTAAAACTAAATATAAAAAGAAAGTAAGTTTGAAACCTAGTGGAAGTTGTAAAAAAACGCTTATAGTAGGCTATCAATTTTCTGGAATTTTTGCAAAGGACTTTCAAGTTTAATTTTCATTTCTGTAAATTACTGTACATTTTCATTCTTTCACTTTAAATGTATCTTAGCCTTACTAGGCCACTTTTTATTTTGAAAATCACTTTTAATGTGTATTATTTTTTTAATTTTTGCATTATTGTTTTACTTTAATTGCTTCAAGACACACAAACACATCGGGGAAAAGGGCAGAATTAGTGAGACTTTTGCTAGTTTTATTTTGTAAGGAAATTTGATTTCGATTAATTCCGCTTGGTGTCTCAATGGTTCTGTCAGACAAAACATGTTTGCATGATCTCGGTTGATCGCCTTGGCTTGGGGCTTCAAGCACTTTTCCCTTGATAAATTCTGTTTGAAGCTTTAAGCAGAGGAGATTAACAATTGTATTTTTTCTATACCTTTTTCACTTTATCTATATTACGGATAGGTTTATATTACCAAATTATTTCAGCTTGCTTTGTCACTCATATTACATCGTGTTTCAGGAAAATTGAAGGTTACTACAAATGTTTTTTTAAGACTTTCACTAGATTTCAAACTTAACTTTCTCCTTATATGTTCTTGGAAATTTACTGTCTCTTTACCTTCAAGACAAATTCTTTTGAGTATGAAACTTGTACTGTTTGCAGTAATGTAAATAACTAATTATTAAATTTCTTTGGTTTTGGAGAACAATAATTTGCATTATAAATTGTTTGCATATTGAAATTCATACCTGTTGACCATCTGAAAGCTGCATCAGAAAAATTAACTTGTGATAACAGTAATATATCATACAATGTAACATACACAATGATACAGCTGTGAAATTCTCTGATGTTTTATCTTAAAAAAGCGGATAATTGCATGAATTTGGCATAGCATACGTTAGACAACCTACAGCAGCTATTCGTGTCACTATAAAAACAGGCTCGTATAAAAACAGGCTATTCGTGTCACTATAAATGTTTGGCATCTGGCTCTCCATTATGAGAAAAGTACCAGTTTTTTAAGCAGTAGAACCTCGGATCACAACCACTTTGCAAACAATGCAGTTCACCAACAAATTATCTGGAAAAAAAGTGCAATTTGATGAACAGTGCCTCAAGTTTACAAACACTCAAACCAGATAGATATGATTTTCAGTTATTTAGAGGTAACCTTTGATACATAATTAAAACTCCATTACTTCTGAAGGCAACATTTTAATACTTTCCACCACTCTACTGTCTTAAACAAAGCCTTCCAGCAAGTGACAGTATGATGAGTTCTGCCTGGTGGAAAGATTGGTTTACAGTCAGAGTTGTCTAGGGAAAACTTTAAGGAAGGAAGTTAATATTGAAGACATGCAGAAGTTACTAGAGGACCATAAAAATTAACTCAATATGAAAGAACTACAAAAGTTTTGAATCAACAACAAAAGGCAATTTTGAGAAGAAATGCCTTCAGAAGATGGGAAGAAGGAAAAATGACCCTAGTTCACCAATCTGCAAAATTTGTATAAAATTGAGTAAGATGTAGTTTTCACTTGAAATTTTCACCCTGATAATGCAGTAACAAGTTAGAGCATAAGCATTTTCAACGGCAATGCCATGTTTCACTGCAGAAGTATTTTAAAATATAAACAACAACTAATTTTGAATGAAACAGAGGCCCAGTGAGTCACAAAGTTGCACTTACAGGGGGGGAAAGTTAAAATGAGGTGCCTCCTAAAAACAAAAATCTAATGATTACTGAATTTTTTTGGGGGGGATATCATTCAAACAATAACATCTTCCACATCACTGTCTACTTATACTCACCCTTCTCTTTCGTACGGGTATAGTAAAATGAAATTAAGTTTTTGTCTATTGTAGTTGTTTAATCTTGTGTTTATCCTTTTTGTTTTCTATTTAACGATTTCCATTAACTTTGGATTAAGAACCTGTGCAAAAAGTATTGTTGTAAAGCTTAAATAAGCAGTCTTCTACAGTCCAGAAACAATCTAATCCACTTTATATGAATTCCTGCAAGGAAAATTGTTTCTGTCGATGAACAGCCTTCAGGAATGAATTTGTGAACTGATGTTTCACTGTATTTTTAAACATTTTTTTCTCTAACTTTTATTTTAAAATTTGCATTCTTTCCAGATAGCTTATCTGAACTCATTTGAAGAAAAGTTTGCTCGCCTATGGACAGAATGTCAAAGATGTCAAGGCAGTTTACATGAAGAAGTTCTTTGTACCAGGTTTGCTGCTTAGTTATCATATAAAACTATTTGAAAATTAGATGCTATTTATTCTTTTTCAAACTGTTGCCACCAAATGCAATTGTGTTAGCTGGACTCGTTAAAATCATTACTTAACAAAAAATTAAATAGTGATCAATTGATATGTATCTACAGTCCTATGCAAAATTAAGAAAATTTTCACATTATATTAAATTTCTCAGAAACTAATGGACGGATTTTAATGAAATTTGGTATGAATATACATTTGTAACAGAGAAAGAGATATATCATTCAAAAGGGATTTTATGTACACATGATTATCAGTAAATTGCAGGGATTTCCAAAATACATGTTGTGATATTGAACTGAAAATTGGTTTTCTCCTCTTACAGCCACACAGATCATGCAGCACAATGCATGTAACAATCCTATGTCACCACACTGAAAATGCCAAATGTTTCTCGTTCATTGACCTTGTCCAGGCCTTCTCAATATGAATCTAGCATCTTGACACTTTTTCCACAAATTGCAGACGACACTGGGTGTTACACTGAACTTGTGATTGGTCTGATTCCATGCCATTCCTTCATCTATACTTTCATGGCTACTCATCTTGATGCCTTATAAAATTTACCCAACTTTTGCAAGAAACACAACAAATGTCATGAAGGAGTATGAGCTATTGTTAGCAAATGTTACTGTATGTTAATTACATTGCAGAAACCATATAAAATTTTAAAAGTCCTTATTTTTACTTCCTTGCACAAAGTAAAAGGGAAGTATTGTCATCCTGAAAAATTTTGGGTATCATATTTCAACAAAAATATCTATTTTGACCGCTATCGAATGTAATTTAACGGTGTTTTTGAGTGACATTCGTATGTAAGAACAGAATAAAGGACTCTTTTTCCAAAAATAAATAAAAACTGATTTAAAATGGATTGTGAAGAGATTTTTTTTTACGTATGTATATCGCATAATTCAAAAACGAGTAGTCTCAGAATGTTGAAATTTTGTATATAGGACTGCTGTAACATGTAGATGTGCACCTCCTATTTTAGTTGCGATTGGATGCACCAAAAGTATATAAATTTATGTACACCGAGGGGGGGGAAAATGGGACAGTTCCATATCTCCTGTTCTACTGGGCCGATTGAAGAAATTCAAATAGCGTTTTCCATGTCTCGAAAGTGCGACTTAGGATATATAGTAGATTTATATATAGTTTTGTTGAATATAGGTATTTTGACACAAAATTGGACTTTTTCTGAAATAACATACCAAATTTTTCCATATTTCGATTTTACGACTCAGATTATGCCTAAATATTAAATTTTGTAAAATTTGCTGTGAAATTTACAGAGAAATTCAAAAATTTAACTTGGTGAATTTTTCTCAGTTTGAGACAAGAATAATTCACTTGGCAAACTTCTTAATATGTGGCAACCTATTTCCATAGTGCAGAGGAGGAAAAAAGTCACATTGTTCTACTTTCAGATAATTTTAACAAAGTGTGTAAACCACATTTTCGTTATTATCGCTTTAAAAACATATGCCAAATTTCTAAATGCGCAAATACATAAATTCACGTATATCTTTGGAAATTTTGAATAAAAAGCTCTAATTTTTTGCTTAGAAATACATCTGCTTTTAAGATGATTGTAAAAATTTTATAGGTTATAATTCAAAACATTTTTTGAAAAATTTATAAAAATTATTGAAAAATGCAAATTTAAGAAATAAATCATAAAAAAATGGCTGAATTTTACTTGGAATGAACCTAAATTTCCAATTCTAAAAGAAGGAATCAAGATTAATAAATATATACCAAATTCACATGAAGGAGCTAATATTTTAAAAACTACTCGTGCGATTTTTACAAAACTTGGCGTTTTGGCATAATTTGAGTCGTAGAAGCGAAATATATAAAAAAATTGGTGTGTTATTTCAGAAAAAGTCAGACTTTGTGTCAAAATACGTATATTTGAACAATGCTATATATAAATCTAATACAGATCCTAAGTCATGCTTTCGAGACATGAAAAACACGATTTGAATTTTGTCAATCCGCCCAGTGGAACGGGAGATATAAAACTGTCCCATTTTTTTTTTTCTTTGCGCAGTGTACGTAATATATATCCACTGTGATTCTCGGCTCAGTGAACTCAGTTTTTTTATTCTTATATGCTGGTAAATTGTGCATTTTTTGCTTTAAAAATGATTAAATTATGTTGTTCCTATCTTCCTGTTAAGGTTTTTATGCCTTTAGTAAATCTGAATGTAAGATTTGTAGAATTATCAACAATTTAAAAGCTGTTTAAGTGCATTTAAGCCTAATCATTTTTCATGGACATATTTGTTTACATTTGAAACTTGGGAGAATATTGGATTTGTTGCCAATCTAGAGAAGATAAGCTTTGCAACAACAAAGATAGCGCCTTTTTTTATTATTGTGAATTAAATCATGCTTAATCCACTCCGGAATTTATTCAAGGAAATAAGTGTTTAAGATTTACTTCGTAATTTTTAATATAGATCTTTTAAATTTTGATGGATATTTGCCTTGCTTTGAAGTGAGAAATGAATTAATTGAATGAGAAAAACGTACTCGTCTGAAAAAAAAAATTCTTTTATAACATTTTAGATTTATTATAGTATTTGAATAGAACATGTGGCAACAATTAGATATGTGGCAACTTCATGTGATATACATAATTTTTTTCGTTGTGAGATATAAGATGAATGAGATGTAACACTGTTAAGTGAACCTAGCACGAGAGTGAAGCTATGGTAAACATATGTAATGAATTTTAAAATGTGCATTTATTCTATTGTGGCTTATGCGCCTTCGGTAAAGTAGATTTAATTCAATCCAATAAGTTTAAATGAAATGCAAAATGTGTATACTTTAATATTCCGTACAAGGAAATCATGTGGTGTACACTTCAGACTTTTATTCTTATATGTTGGTAAATTGCGCATTTTTTGGCTTTCAAAATGAAAAAGTTTTTGTATTATTATTATTATTATTATTTCCTTTACACATTGTTTAAACAAATATAGTGAATTTTAAAGAGGGCATTTATTCTATTTTGGATTATGTGCTATCGACGAAGTAGATTTAATTCAATCCAATACGCCTAAACGAAATGCAAACTTCATATAATTTAATGTTCTGTAAAGGGAAGTCGTGTTGTATACATCAGATTTTTTATTTTAAAATGAGATTTTGAACAGTGTTAAAGCCTTCCAGAATTATGGTTGTCATTTCAGTAAAAAGAAAAACTCTTCCTTCTTTTGGGGGGGTGAATTTTAAATATGTTATTTGTTTGTGTAATGTTTTTCTTTTGAAATTCATCCTCGGAAAATTACATAGTGTATATTGTTTTAATGGGAAAAAAAGTGTTAAAGAAGAATATTTTATTTAATGATGTATTATTCTTAGCCATCTGTTGGTCTATGAGTAAAATCGACTTTGTTATAAATTTGCATAATTATAATTTAGATCTTAATACCAATAAAAGTGTGTAACACTAGCCTTTAAAAGGAAAAGAGGAAATTTTATAATGTGTCTTCAATATCCACAGTATCTGAATGTAATAAGAAGTTGGTGGTTGATTTGAAAGAAAAAGACTGTGAAGTTAGCAATAAGTGATGTCCATACTTTTAAAGTATACTTAACTATATTTCTGTCTCAGTACTTACTCCATCTGCATGCTCCTTTCCCTTTTTCATCTTCACGGAAGGAGTGATAAATATCCTTAGTTATGAATATAATGCACTGATTTTTTTTTTCATTTCCTAAATTCAGCAAGAAACGGGAAAACTGGGGCCAGGGGTAATAATAAATTTCTAAACTATATTCTAAGAATGCTAAGGGAAACGGTCTAAACCTAGATGAAGATTTAAGTTCAACTGCTGAAGGACTTTGAAGGTTTGATTGTTTTGGGAGATTTTAAGGGACATATAATTCTAATAAAAATTGTTAAGGATATATTAAACTTATCTTGGAATCAATATTGTATCATTTAATTTACTTGTTAGAAGAGAATGGAGATTCTTTTTTTCCATCTCATTTTTAACACAGTTTTGTTTTTAAATCTGCCGATAACAAATAATCACAAAAAAAAAAGTATCCAAATAACATGTGAAAAATTAAAATAGGATTCCGCTAATTTGTAGTAGTTAAATCTTCATTCATGAATATTGGCTTTTGTTAAGAGGGGGAATGTGATCAATGATCTGCATCTTTTTTAATATTATTTTAATGTTTGGGCATTCAGACACAAGAGCTTGAGAAATTTTAAAAAAAAAAGTAAATCTTCTCTATTTATAAATTTCATGCATAATGGAAACTATTAACTTTTAATTTATGTATTTTAATAATGTGATATGAATACCTTTAATTAATTTTTTTGGTGTGCTTTCAGCCGAGATTGCCCCATTTTCTACATGAGAAAAAAAGTGCAGAAAGATTTGAGTGATCAAGAAAAAGTTGTTCGCAGATTTGGAAGTATTGAATGGTGAACTGAATTGGAATTTCATTTTGTGAACATTTTATGCTATTTGTAAATATACATTTTTAGATCAATGTGAATAATTTATTAAGAATGTTTAACTTTTACATTTTTCATATCATATTTAAAAAATTAGAAAATCTGTTCTAAATCAATTAAAGTTTCATTTCTTTGTATTTGTTGTGGTACTGCTTGATTTTTCATTATTAATCCATTGTCATTGAAAGTTTTTGGACATTTTATTAATAAAATCCTTGATTGGATTGAATATTTGAAAACTACTAAAAGTAGAATTACAAGAAATTTATGCAAAACCTTGAAATTCCAAAAGAACTTTATGCATCTTACCTTTATCAGAAAAATTATTAAAAAACAATACTGTAAAATGTGCAGTAACAGATAATAGGTGTGTGATAGTGACTGTATAATAATTAATATTATATAGTTACTATTACACATCTATATTTGCCTTAATATCAATAATTTATATTTACATTCTATTTTGTTGTATAATCATTATCACATATTTTATTATTTATGGGAACATTAATTTATATATATTTATTATGTTTTTGGTGCCTTATATAGCCTCAGTAACTCTTGTAGCTCTTAAGAATTCTAAAATCAATAACATGTAAAAATACAGCCCTATATTTCTAGAACTGAAAAGTATCTGTAGTGTCCGACTGATCTGTATCATTGTGTATATTAATTTCACTTAGATCGTTTGCTGTACATTTATTTACAGCTATATACAAGTCTTCTGCCGCCTGGTAAATATGAAGCATTGTATCGTTAGTGGTAATATGCCTGACATCTTGACGTGTCCCTTCCTTAGCGTTCTGTAACGCAACTAACTCTTTGCGAAGTAAAAGTCACCGCAGTCGGAGAAGACCAAAACACCCCCCCTCCCCCGCCATGAATTACATTCATCTCAGCACAATCTTCAATGTATGCAAATAAGTAAATGAAAAATATACAAATTAAAAACATACACTGGTGTGCAAAACTTAAGCAACAGCAGGGTTTTTTGCCATAACTCCACGAGAAATCAGCTGAGAGACATGAAATGAAGGAGAGTATTATGTACGTAAAGGATGACGAAAGCATCGGAGCTGAAAAAGGAATACAATGCATACCGTATGGAATCAAACAAAAACAAGCTGTATTGAACGCATAATATCATGACTCATGATTGTCTATCCAAGAGGAAGAACAACAAGCAGATGTTCCTTAATATGGGATATGCCCTCCCCTCACTGCAATGGTTGCTTCGCACCATCTCCGCATACTCAGAACCAGCTGGTGCAACATTTCTTGAGGTAGGAGTGCCTATTCCTCAATCAGCATCTGTTTGAGTTGTTGGGTGTTCTCCGGAGGATGTAAGCGTGCTTCAATGCGTCTCCCCAAAGCATCCCACACATGTTCGATGGGATTTAAATCTGGGGATTACGCTAGCCAATCCATTTGAGTGATATCTTCACTTTCCAGTAGCTCCTCAACAGCAAGAGTCCGATGTGGCCGTGCATTGTCACCCATAAAAATTAAGTCTGGGCCAATGGCACCTCGTAACAGACGCACACGGGGAAGGAGTGCCTCCTCACAATAGCAATCCCCCGTTACAGACCCTCTGTCGAAAACATGGAGCTTAGTTCACCCATTCAGCATAATCCTCCCCAGACAAGAACTCCAGGACCACCGTTACGGTGTCTCTCCTTGATGTTACTGGGATAAAACCGAGTCCCGACCTCTCTCCAAATCAAAACGCGTTGAGAATGGCTTCTTTTATTGAACCGAATCTCATCCGTAAAGAGGACGTGACTCTATTGATCAGTTGTCCAGTTTTTGTGCTCTCTGCACCACTGTAAATGGTGGCCAACTTTCAACGGGAGGCAGCATTCAGAACGGTGGGCGAATAGGCCCCTTTTGTGAAGGCGTCTGGCCACAGTAAACCGCGATACTTGTCACCCCGTTACTGTACAGAGTTGCTGAGCAATAGCGCTTGCTGACTGCTGTCGGCCTCTTTTCGCCTGCAGGACGATATATCTGTCATCCCCTGCAGATGTCGTCCTCGGGCGGCCACCACCAACCTTTCTAACAGCTGTATCTGTGGTTTGGAATGCTTTCCAAGCGCACGAAACGACACTTTTGTTGATTCCGAACTCTGCAGCTACACTGGTGACAGTACACCCCTCCTTCAGCTTTCTGATCATTCTTCCACGTGTGAAGTCATCCAGGTGATTTCTTCTAGCCATATTTCACAAACTGACTCACTGCCACTTGCAGCAAATATGTTGAATTGCGTCTCCGTCCTTCCTTTTATTCTACTGTTAAGCTGTGTGCGCCGACATCACATGTTTTGTGTACGCTCACGTCGCCTCTGACGTTTCGTTCCTGATATTTGCATACGCATGACGTTTCTACTGACTATTGTACTGATCTCCAGACCTCCTTTTCTGCAATTTCATGGCTATCAGCTAACGTTTTACATTGTTGCTTAAGTTTTGCACACCAGTGTACAAAATCTTCAAAGAGAATAAAATTACATGCTATACTTAGCAGTCTTCTGGCAAAACAGCTTATAGTTTGCTATATTGAACAGTGAACTGTAACGGTTAAACTGAAACAAACAAATAAGAATACTAACACAATAAGCAATATAAAAAATAATAAAACATATTCAATATAAATCTGACACTTAAAAGTTAATGTTCTTCTTCATTAATTGGCAAAGGAAATAGTTTAGTAATAGGAATTTAAGGTTCCAGTGCACAATGTTTAGTCTTGCCACTTCGACATTATTGTTGTCTGTTCCAGAAAACACTTCTATTACTCTCCTAGTTTCCAATGTAGTGAAGATATATTATCTTCATTAGTGAGAATTAAGTCATTTAGACAAATATTTTTGCTAGGCAGTCTCTATTTGCCGTGCTGCTGTAGTTGGCACAGGTACTCTTTAGACCAATTTAGGAAAACCAAAACCAAACCCTCCAAAACCCATGGAACATCTGTTGTGTTAGTTGCTATCTCTGCAATGGAGACATTCGTATTTCGGTTAAATCGTCTTCTGGTATAGATGTTAAAGGAGTCCGTATAATAAAATGTCCAGAAATCATCTATCAAAACATTGGGATCACTGGAGACTGGTGTTATAGACCTCAAATTTAAACATGCCTTAACTTATCAGAGTTAGGGACTCTTCATAATTCAAAATTTGAATTCCAAGAAATTTCTTTAAATGCAGCTTCATGGATCTAACAGCTGCCTCCCATATACCACCATGATGTGGAGCAGTTGGTAGGTTCAATGTCCACATTATGTTTTCATTTGATAACTGAATCTGGAATTCTGAGTTCCTGCTTCTTTGAGTATTTCATTTGAACCCATAAAATTAGTTTCGCAGTCACATCTTATTTCTTGAGGTTTTCCTCTCCTTCAAGCAAATATTTTTAAAGCAGCCAGGAATGCTTCACTTGATAAGTTGCTGACAGTCTCTAAATTGATAGCCTTTGTAGCTAAACAAATGAAAATACAGACATAACATTTAATTGGTCTTATACCTTTTTCATTTTCATAGCAAATGGGCCTGCATAATCGACGCCAGCCTTTGAAAAGGTCCTATTTGGCGTCACTCTACTTGTAGGTAATTCCCCCATTAATCGAGATGTTGATGCTCGTACTGTGCAACATTTTATGCATTTCTAGAACATTTTTTAATTTAATTATTTGCACTTACTATCCAGTTATTTTGTCTTATTGTGGATAACAATCCTCCATGTAAATGTTTTTTGTGATAATGTTGTATTATTAGTCCAAAAGGGCAGTTTGCCCAGAAGGACTATTAATTTCATTTTGACATTTTGTGTTGATTCACTAAAAGCGTTGTTTCACTTTTCAAATTGTTGCCACCAAATATTATATTTAAAAAAATTAAATAATGAAGAATCTGCATAAATGTATGTATGTTTCTCGCATTGTGATAAAACAACGCTACCTAGAGCCATCAAATTTTTAATGACGTAATCCTACTGCGAATATGGGCATCTGGAAGCCAAAATTTGGAATTTGTTTTATTGATTTCATATTTTGTAAAACTTAATGAGTTTTCAGTTAAAAAATGCGAGGATTTCAAAGCTAGCGATGGCAACATTGTACAGAAAAAAAAACATTTTTATCTCCAGCGTGCGAGACTGTGTATCAGAAATTCTAAAGATATGCTCATTTTAAAATTATTTTGTGATTTTGCTTTTGAACTGAATTTTATGGTTTAAGTGCAAAGAGCATGATATTTAACAAATAAAGGTAACGCAATTTGAAACCTACCTCCTCTCATCTGGAAATGGATTAAGTGGAATGATTTTGCTTTTAGTTTTAATCGGTTGTCCTGTCTTTAAAGCCTTGATTTCTTATGTGAATTCATTAAGCTGGACATTTTTTATAATTCTGAAGCTTTCCTTAACTCAAAGGCAGTAAGCACACCAGATTTCTTTTCACGTGCCGAGTTACAATTGTTCACGAAGCACAGAACATATGCCATTATTCACAGAACTGTGTTTAAATTCCCGTACAGTTCAAGTTTAGTAATAGGTTTGTAGATTCCACAAGTGCTTTCAAGGTAATACATTTTCGCTCTTCACTAACATTTTGCAAGTCAGTTTCGGTATTCATTTCAGTTATGTGGCATCTCATAATGATGGCTCATTTACATAAAAAATTTTAGAACACACTAACATCATTGATGATTCTCTGCATTCTACGTCTGTTTTCAAGAATGTTAGTAGTTCATTAACATCAAAATTTGCTGTATCACTTCTTTTTCTAGTGAATTTTAAAGTTAAATTCTAAGGTATTAACTTTAAAAAAATAGGGGATAATAAATGTCCATTAGAATCACTAGTAACATTTAAAGAATTTAAATTTCTTATTTGTATTTCTAGAACTTCATAAAGCTTCCTCAAAGCAGCTGTATTTCTGGAACATTTTATGGGTTCTAAACTGGACAATTTATTCATATGCACATTAATTAGCAGGCCATCTCTGCTGAAATGGTTTTATAGTATATCAACAGCCATAAAGTTTTTACTAGTAAATGATAATCCAATGATAGCATTTAAAGCAACCTCTCAAAAGCAGTTTTAAATAACAGAACTTGTTAACTGAGCTGAGACATTCATTTTGGTGTATAGAATTACAAAACTGATTCCAAAATTCAAGCCAAGAACAAGGATCACCGTAATATTTTGTAATTGTTAATTTCGGAAATTTTATAGTAAACACTTCAGAAGTTTTCAACTTCGCAGATATATTTTCCAGAGATGATTTTACAGAGATGTATCATTCAAAAGGTTTTTTATGTATACTCAAGTAAAGAGCAGGGATGTCCAAAATACACATTGTGGAACTGAAAGTAAGTCTTAATATGGGGTATGATCCCATCTTAGAGCTACACAGGTTGTGCAGAACGACACATGTAGCAATCTTGTGTCATTACAATGAAAGTGCCAAACGATCCTTATTTATTGTCCTTGTCCAGGTGTACCTTTTGAAAGCCGAAAGTGAGCCTATTTGTGTGTCACATTTTAATGATATCTCCGAATTTTTAACTCACTCAGATTGAAGTATTTTAATAATTCCGACTTGCCTTTTGACCATATAATCGGGAAAGAGGCCAATGCTAATTTATTTCAGTACTGCAAGGAGAAGGGTTTTTGTTATTTAATTTTATTTTCTTCTGATGTCTGTGGATTTTAGTGCTATAAGTTTTATTCTATCTCATATTTTATGATCTCACACATGCATCACACAGGGTTGCCACGCTACCTGGAAAACCGGAAAAACTCAGGGAATTCGAAAATTGACCAAAAAATCAGGGGATTTGAATATTTTTGTCTAAATCTGGAAAAGTCAGGAAATTTCATACAGCGATCCTCCAAAAAAGCGAGTTTTGGCGAGACTTTCTTGGCGCACGTTAGCGTCACTCGGGCAGCTGGCATAAAGCCAATTCTTGCAGCTCCAAACAGATTGTCTATCAGAAAGGCAAAGCAAGTTTCCAGTAACCTCGAGAATCGAAATACTCGCATGCGCATGTTGAACTAAAGAAAATACATATTCTTATATCAAACAAAATCGGTTTAATCCTAGTATAGCGGTGGAGGTATACCTAGTATATCATGGAGGTTAGAATAGCCTCCATGTACGGTACACACGGGATTTGGCGACATTACGATGAGCAGCAAACAGGCCATTTTGGTGTTGGCAGCAGTTTTCAAAATCCTCCCAAGACCATAGCGTATAGTAGGATTTTATCGCAAAATCTTTTGAATACTTTTTTTTTCTTTTTAGGAAATGCCTGATTTGTTATTTTGCAGTAAAATAAAAAATAGTAATCGGTCATCTAGGCTAACCATTTAATATAACTATATTCGCCAAAATATCGTTGATTATTGTATTCAGTTTTCTAATTATTTTAATGTTATTCGTATCATTTAATGTTGTTTCTTCCCCTTAAATTTATTTATTATTATTAAATAATACTTAATACAAATTTCAGGAAATTTTCTGTGGCATAATCCTGAAACTAACTCTAGCAGTATGATATAACATTACAAAATTCAATGCACGTATTTTTTGCTTATGTATTCAGCTAAAAAAATATAAAATACCTAAATTTATTTAAAAATATCATTAAATAGATTTCTTTCTTTCGTTTAGCTGCAAGATGTAAGCAAAAAAAAAAAATTTTTTTATCCACATTGAGCAGATTTTGATCTCAATTCTTCAATAGAGAAAACAACTTCTATTATAGTTATAATAGTAATCTTTGTGGATAATATCTAAGTCATATCTAATTGACAAATTTTTGTGTTTTCAAGTGGTACCATAATTAATTTATCTCTCAGCACAGCCAACGTGCATTATGCGGATAGACTGGAATTTTCTTAAAACACACCTGGAAAAGTCAGGGAATTTCATTCTCCTGAGTGAGTGCAACCCTGATCACTCTTAACTCTTTGAGTGCAACCCTGATCACATCTTATATCATTACTCGATTTATGAGTTACTTCATCTTGACTGTCATCATTTTTATTACCTCTTTTATATGTCTGCTCTTGTGTAAAATTTTGATTGCATAGAATTAGTAAGTGAATTTGACTGTAGCTTGTTTTTAATATCATGTATCTTGTGCTTATAGTCTGTCCAAGTTGTGTGCTATAATATCTACCACTACCACCACTACCACTACTACTACCAGATCTTCTCGATATGAATCTAGTGTCCTGAAATTTTTCCCACAAATTGCAGATAACACTGAGTTGTTACACTGAGTTCTGTAGTCATCTGTGCGAGTGATTGGTCTGCCTCCCTGTCATTCTTTCATCTATAATTTCATGGCTGCTCATCTTGATGCCTTATGAAATTTACCCAACTTTTGCAAAAAACATGGCAAATGTCATGAAGAGCATACTTGTTATCAAAAACTCGCTTGTATCTCTACAGTCACAGCTCTGCAGACACGCACATGTATACTTACATATTCTAGTATGTATATCTGTGGTTATTTGATAGCGTAATTAGTACCTTCAGTTCAATACTTTTCTTAAAAATAGACATAATTTGCAAATTCTCTTAATTTTGCACACAAGTTTTTGTATGTTCCTCACATTGTGGGAAAATGACGGCACAAGAGCCACCGAATTTTTAATACTAATAGTCCTCCACACAAACATGAGCACTGAATTTTCAGTTTGTTTTTATTTAATATTTTGTAAAAGTCTAATGAATTTTTATATAACGAACTCATTTGAAAGTGAGCAGCAACAACACTGTTCGAACAGTGAGCAAAGACTGTTGCAATTCAGCAAAATCTTTCAATTTTAATCCACAAATATACCTATTTGAAAGCAATGTTTGCCACTGCCTTAAATAGAATACTTATTCTCTCTATGTACCAGCATGTTGCCATTTAATAAAGTATAAGATATTTAATATTTTTATTATTGAGTAGCAAACCAAGTGACTGAAAAATAGTAAATGCAGTTCTTAAAAATATTTTTTTGCTTTTTAAAATGATTGATTTAAATAAAAATGCATTTAAATCACAAGACATGTCATCGAAAATACAAAATTTTGTTACATGCATACAAGTTCATAATGGATTAAATGCGTACAGAAACGATGGAAGAATAGTAAAAAAGATTTTTTCAAAAGAAACACCTTACAGTTCTGGAACTTTTCACAAAATTTGTACAACTGTTCTCAGTATGACATAGCACAGTGAGTTACCTCTTCAAAATGCTACGAATGTTAAGCACAAGACAATATCCTTAAATATGTAAGCTGTCACAGTGGTCTGACAATATTCTTAGCTAAATTTGGAACTAATTTAAAACTAATGTTCTTTCTGGCCTTATGTAGTTTTTTCCCAATCCGGGAAATTTACATTACCTTCTAATTTCTTAAAATTGCTGGAATGCTTACACTTTCAAAGCTATATAGGGTCAGATACAGTTACAAAAGTTTAGGAATAATGACAAAAATTAGTCGTGGAAACTATCACTAGCTCGGCTGTGTCTCTTGCCGATTTGGTGAGATAGCCATTTGCCTCAATGTTAAATAAACTGCCCCAGTAATCCTTATTTCATGTTACATTATGCAAGATATACTACAATTTAAATCTAATTTAAAAAAAAAAACTATACACATATATAAAAAAGTTGCAACTTCCCAATGACTGCTCATCCTGGGCAATACTAAATTTCAATAAATAACATACAACAAATCAATAAATAAAGACATGAATTTACAAGGACCATGGTCGATCAAACAAAATGGAAGATCACGAAGGAAGACCATCTGAGATGAAGAATAGCCACTAGTCTCATGGACAGCACCGCGATAGGCCAGTAAGTTCTAGTCCCAGTCCTATAGGTTTCCAGAAACTATCAACGAGAGGTTATTAAGGATGGTTCAATTAAACCTTTCTCCCATGCTATGTGACTGGTTGCAAAGGTGTTGCTTGGATTTTGTCTATGCTGAGTTGTTTGTAAAATTCTTTAATTACTGCCGAGATAAAAATTACTTTCTTGATCAAAATGTAAAGAAGTCCTCCAAGCCTAGAAATCCATTGCTGTATCATTACCTCTGGTACCTTGACAGCCTCTTGATCAGAGATAGAATATGCTTCAGACCACTTTTTAGAGTATTTGATGACAATGAAGTTGCACATTTTTTTGCCTTCAGCAGATCATGGCAGATGTCCCAGGATGTCGTAGGCGATGCATTCAGAAGGTTTTTCTGCTTTGTAATGTTGTGAATTCCGTCTCTTGTGTTTTTCCAGGCCATGCAGGATTCTCAAAATTGACACCACTCTTACAAGTCAGCCACTGCTTTACTCCAGTAGAAGAACTCTCAAACTCTATGCAATGCAAGTCTTCATTATTCCGAAGTGGCCTCCTGTGGAATCACTATTTAGTTACTTTGAGGACACCTGGTATCTTTGAAGTATTAGAATGTCTATCCATTATCTGATTTGAACTTCCTCTTGAAGGTGACGTTTTGAATATAGAGAGGGTCCCAGAGATCTCAATATTGTTTTGCCATTGGATTGTGGGTCAAAATGACCTGCCATGTAGGTTTCTTATTTGAGAATTCCTTTCAGTCATTTATGGACTTAATATCACAGTCTTCCAACTGACTTCTTTATCTCTGCATGGATCTGGGTTATACAATGCAGTTGTAACTTGATGTGTGACCAGATTAACCAACTCATATTTTACTTCAACCCTGGGACGTATTGACTGCAGGTGTAGAGGCATGGTCTTCTAAATAGAGCATCGGTGTTCCTATGTGATGATCCTTTCTGATAAGTGGTGGTGATGTTATATTCTGGAGCCTCTGTATCCATCTAGCTAATTGGATTTTGGGATTCCTGAAATTTAATAGCCAGATCTGTGATGCATGATCTTTGTGGAGCAACAATTTCCTGCTGTAAATGTAGAGGTAGAAATGTTTTCTGGCAAGTTCTTTCCTTGTGACAGTAGTAATTCCTCTCCAGTCTAGATGGATAGACACTTGCTCCAGTGTGCTATGACATGTTCTTGACCCTTTATTTCTTGAAAAATTACAGCCCTGACACTTTCAATGCTTGCATCCATGTCAAAAACAAGTGATTTGTCAAGCTGAGAATATGTCATTTTCGTCTCAGAAGTTAAAACCTCTTTCAGTTTATAAAATGCTTCCTTACATTCTTTTGCCCTCAAGAACTTTTGCTTCCTCTCTGTTTCCTGGGTCTTGTGATGGAAGAAAAGTCTTTCAGAAATATTGTATAGTATTAGCAAAGCCCCATGAAACTTCTCAGCTGATCGTCATTTTCGAGGCATCCCCCAATCTTTAATTGCTGGCTGCCAGAGGTAAATCACTTCCTCTCTGAACAGTTTACATTTGGCAGGACTTAACTTCAGGCTTCCTTCAATTTCTGAAGCACTTTCCTAATATTTTCTAACTGCTCTTCAAAACTTTTCCTAATGATAATGATTTCACCAGGTATATCAGACAGGCTTCATAGGAAACACCTTTTATCTAAATCTCGATGAGGCATCCAAATGCTGCCTACACATTGCATAATCATCACACTGAATTGACAAAATCCTTGTCCAATAGTAGATGTCGTCTTTTTAAATCAAATACCTCGTATTATGTGTACTGGAATTTCACACTGAAATTGAATCTCCTAACTGAAAATTTGCAGGTCAGTTTGATTTAATACAGTAAGACGAAAAGAAGAGAGCAGGATCCCACCATAAATTGAAGAGAAAAATGGGAAGATAAGACATTTGAGTTTCCATAATCGAAATGAAACTTCGTCTTTTTCGAAAACAGAAATATAAATCAAATTTTATTTTAAACATAAGCAAAGTAGAACTAGATTCTAGATGCGTAGAGAAAATAAATGCAGAATTTCAGAAGCTTTCTGGCACGTGGTTTCCATTTTGAATGCATGCAGCATTTGTCACTCGATTGTATCATTGAAGGAACAGCTAGAGTCACTCTGCACTTCAGAAAAAAAATATTTCAAACAGAAGAAATGTCATTTAATTTCATTATATCTCAAGCTTTAGTGATACAAGTGTTAAAGGGCAAATTAGAAGAATGTAAGTTTAAGCAACTGCAACAAATATTACAAAAATCCTTTGTAGATGCTGTGAACAGAAAGTACTTCATAAGATTTCACAGATATGAGATAAAACTAAAAAAAAAAGAGATTCATGTTCTACTATGCCCGAATAAAAAAGGAACATCCTCAGAAAAAATAAAAACAAAAGTATTTGAAACAATTCATTCAGTTAAATTAAAAATAGATATTAGAAACGTTCATGAAATTAACAATGGTGGTATTGTGTTTGAAAGTCTAAAGACGACATCATAGTTTTAGAGGATAAGAAGTGAAGAAAAAGTCTAGAATAATTTATGATATCAGTGGATAATTAAAGAGAGACGAAATTCAAGAAGCCATTAAAAAACAAAATCAAATCTTTCAAGATAGGGGAATCGAGCTAGTATTTTCGGTAAAGACAGGCCAAAAATGCTTAAGTTCTCTAGGTTGCAAATATTCAACCCGATAAATTTAAGGCCACTGTTAACCAAAATAAATTTGATACCATATAACCAAAATAAATGATACGGAATATCAGTAAAAGAATACTTTAATGTAGTAAATGCCAAGAATTTGGGCATTTTCACAAAAAAATGTCTTAAGTGAATTGACATGTTCCATATACAAAAAAGCACAATCACCGGGACTGTAAACATAATTCTGAATGCGTAATTGCGAATAGTAAATATAAATTGTGTCTAGATGCTAAATATTCTAGTTTATACAGATATTGTGCCTGTTTAAAAAGATAATGGTTATGTAGTTCTTTAAAGGATCTAAAAGGCATTCAAATAAATCTTCACCATTCCAGAGCTGTGTCTCATAACTGCAGCAAAAGTCTTTGGAACAGAATTATTTCTTTGCACTTTTACAAGAACTTTATTAAATGAATAACAAAATTAGAGTTTTCCCATCAAAATTTAGAATTTAACAATGTGATCGAGGCATTCTCTTCGTGGGAACTTTAACTTTTGATACTGCAGCTTTTGTGGTTACAATTTTTGCTATGGAAACTATTGTGGCTTCGAAAATAAATTATGGTGTAAAAGATTTGTTAGTTATATCTCTGAGTGTTTAACTCAAGTTTCGAGATTTACATGAAGGGGGCCTGTAAGTATATAAGGTATTTCTCCTGCCTTCTTCGCATGCCTTCGTGGTGTAGTGGTCTGCATGCTCGACGTGTAACCGAGAGGTCCGTGGTTCGATTCCCGGCGAAGGCCTTGCACATTTTTCATGACTCCTGCTCCGAAATAAACCTAATGACTCTACACTGGCGCCCGAACTAAAAAGGTGGTGGATGATGATTCTCCACCACCGCCATTTGGCGATTGGGTCCCGAAAACCCCAGTCGCCCTTTAAAAGGGGGAGTATAAAAGTTCTCCCGCCTTCTTCGCATGCCTTCGTGGTGTAGTGGTCTGCATGCTCGACGCGTAACCGAGAGGTCCGTGGTTCGATTCCCGGCGAAGGCCTTGCACATTTTTCATGACATTTTTCGAAATAAACCTAATGACTCTACAAGTATTGGTCGGAACTGCTTTTAATGCAAAATGTGCAATCTGGAGCACTCAGGACGATGATTCACAGGTAGACTTAAAATTTAGTTCGTCAGTTCATTTTGTTTGTTAGTTTTAAATAATCCAGACTCCCTTTCCACTTCTGAGGGTGTGAGGGGAGCTCATAGACTGATATTAAAATTGCAAGATTAGAATATGTTATTGAAAAAAAAGTGATGATGGACATTTGTAGTACTGATCACAGCTACGTTGAACTACTTTTTGGAAACAAATTGGTTCTGTGAGCGGATTAATAGGTACATTGTAAAAGGCTTAAATTAGTTGCGTTTCAAGTGAGATACACTGCTCGACATTGAAAATGCAACACCAAGAACGAGTGGTCAGAAAGGGATGAAATTTGGAAAAAAGACAGAGACAGCAAGCAATAAATGATCTTTATTTCAAAATTATAGTCAGAATTCAGAGCGAGAACGGCGTCGGCTCAGTAGGATGTAGGACCACCGCGGACAGCGATGCACGAAGAAACACGTCTAGGCATAGAGTCAATAAAAGTGCGGATGGTGTCCTGAGGGATGGCTCTCCATTCCCTTTCAACCATTTGCCACAGTTCGTCTTCTGAACGAAGCGGGGGCAGAGTCTGAAAACGGCGTCGAATCACATCCCACACATGTTCGATTGGTGACAGGTCAGGAGAGTACGGTGGCCAGGGAAGCATCTGTATACCTTGCAGAGCATGTTGGCAGATGCGAGCACTGTGTAGTCGGGCGTTATGCTGTTGAAAAATTGCATTAGGCAGCCCGTGAAGGTAGAGGATTGCCACCGGCCGCAATACATTATCCAAGTATCGTTTGGCCGTCATAGTGCCCTGAATACGAACTAGAGGTGGCCTGGAATCGTAGGCAATAGCGTCCCAAGCCATTATGCCACGTTGTCGCGCGGTGGGGCGTTCCACAGTTACTGCTGGATTAGATCTGTCTTCACGTTGACGCCACACACGTATGCGGCGACTGTCACTCAATAAACAGAAGCGTCAATCGTCTGAGAACACGTTTCGCCATTCGTCATCCACATCGCTCCAGTCCCGCACCATTCTAAACGTTGGCGTCTATGCTGTGGGGTCAATGACAGTCTTCTTAACGGACGCCGTGAGTGCAGGCCACGTTCAACCAATCGACGGAAAATGGTTCTGGTCGAGCCGGGAACATCCAGGTTATCTTGCACATGCTGCAGAATCGCGGTACAAGTGATTTGCGGGACCGCCACAGCTTGTCGGCGGATGCGTCGATCCACGCGTGCTGACTTTACTCTGGCTGCACCTGCACCCCTCCTTCTTCCCACATTCCCTTGTTCCAGCCATAGCCGTGCTCGCATCCATGTGGGTATCAGCTGCGATTTGATGTAAGAACCAACCCGCTCTTGTCAGTCCGATCACCATCCGTACTCAACATTTTCTCTGTCCAAGACAGACCGGCGACAATATTTGCTCCTAATAGAATACACTTATTTCCTCAAATTTAATTAGAAATATGTTTCTCATTCAATTAATTCTGTTTTCAGTTTGCGACAGGGCAAAAATACATAAAACCTCAAAATAGCTTCATTAAAAATTGAAAAATATAGTTGAAAAAATAAATAAAACACCAAATACAGTTAAAACAATAAAAAAAAATCTGATGCATACACCACATGACTTCCTTGTACAGATACGCACTTTCTACTACATTGCATTTAAACTTATTTCCGCGACTTTCAGTAGAGATATATTTCTCTATCAATTAATTCAGTTCTCACTTCGCGACAAGGCAAAAATGGATAAAAACTAAAAATGTGTATATTAGAAATTGCGATGTACATTTTAAACACTTATTTCCTCGAATAAATTCTGGAATGGATTAAGCATGATTGAATTCGCAATAATAAAAGAAGACATTGTCTTTGTTATTGTGAAGCTTAATTTCTCTAGATTGGCAACAAATTCACTATTCTGCTAAGTTTCAAATGTAAACAAATATGGCTGCTATGGTAAAACTTAGCCGCACTTAAACAGCTCTTAAATTGTTGCTAATTCTACAAGTATTGCACTCAGGTTAACTAAAAGCATGAAAACCCTAAAATGTAAGAACAACATAATTCAATCGTTTTTAAAGCAAGAAAGGTGCAATTTGCCAACATATAAGAATAAAAAAAGTGACCTCGGGGAGCCGAGTAGCAGAATGAGTATATTATTTAAATATATATTAATATTTATATACTTTTGTTGCGGCCGATTGCCACCTAAAAGGGAGGTGCACAGCTACATGCATGAGCAGTCCTATATACAAAATTTCAACGTTCTAAGGCTAGTCGTTTTCGAGCTATGGGAGATATATGCGTCCGTACAGAACGCGGTTTTAGAAGTTTGGGGAGAAAGAGTCTTTTATCCTGATCTTACGTACGGATGTCACGCAAAAACATCATTAAATTGCATTCGATAGCGGTCAAAACGGATATTTTCGTTCAAATATGGTACCCGAAATTTTTCGTGATTACAATAGTTCCAGGAAGTGCAAACATATTTTACAATTAAAATTAGAGTTTCTATGTAACAAGCAATTCGGCCAGCAGGCAGATTTTGCGGTGCACAAAAATGAAAGTTTAATTTTGCTCCCACTCGACAAGAAGGCGCTGAGGATGCACAAACTGAATTCACTATTCTGACAAGTTTCAAATGTAAACAAATATGGCTGCTATGGTAAACAAAAATTAGGCTGAGCCGCACGTAAATAACATTTAAATTGTTGATAATTTTACAACTATTGCATACAGATTTGCTAAAGAATAAATAAAACACATAAAAATAAGCAAATAAAAAGAAGAACTGAGCTTATGGAGCCCAGTAACATAGTGGTTACATAATTTCATCTTGAAAGATAGTTCTCAACTTAGTTTATATTCACATCTATTTAAAGAATGAGATTATTACTCAAAGCAAAACGAAAATTCGAGGATTTAAAGGAATCAAAATTGCCAAAATTTACTTCTGAAATTTTCACAATTGAAAAAGCAATTTATCATAACCAAAATTGATAAAGCAAACAATAATTTCAGTATTTTATGAAAAAATTCTACAGTGATATAACTGAAAAATTCTTCTACCTGCAAAAATAAAGAAAGAACAATTATTAACAAAATTTCTGCTTTTCCCAAAAAAATGGAAAATTTCTCTCTTCACTACAAACAATAGATTTGCTGATCTTTATGCCTTACCAAAATTTCATAAAAATCCAGTAAAATTTAGAATAGTACCAGAAAAATCAAGAAGAATTTTGATAATATTTTTACCACTTTACTTACTATAAACTATTTGTAATATAGTTTTTAAAGATGTTAAAGAAGACAAAAGCTTCTGCTGGATTATTAACGACAACTTGAAAATCATCCTAAAACTTAAAAATCTTAAAATTAACAATATTAACTGCTATGACTTTGAAAACCTCTACACATCTCTACCACTTAAAGAAATCTACGAAGTCTTTTTGAAATGGCAGAATTTTTTCTGGAAACACTTAATATTCTTGGATCTTGGATCTTGATTTTGCTGCTGGCAGTCAACTACTGAAGAGTTATAACCAGTATATAAATATTATGCCAATGGCTATTAACAGTATAAGTTTAAATTAAAGGTGTTTAACACCACGCACAGAGGTGAGATCAATAATTCAGTTATACTCATTAATTAACTAATATTCTGAATTTACAAAAGTATAAAGGATTTCTACATTTTTCGCTATATAATAACTACACTCATGTCCATAAATTAAGGATAATTTGGAGTCACGCGGAAATCGAACTCTAAAATAAATATATCACCTGCAAAATCACAACACACATCTTCAAGAATCACATGCAAATTTCAGAAAGTAGCCAGATGACACCGATGGTACGTCACAATGACGAGAGTGTAAGAGAGTGATATGTAAGGAATACAGGCAAAGAAGTAAAATTGTTCGCAGGCGCTTTATAAGCATATCAGTACAATAACCGAATAGTTATGACACAAAGGACGCATTTGGATGATTTTTTACGTGGTAGAATTATCGGCCGTCTGGAATGTGGGCGTACCCAAAAGGAAGTATCAGACGAACTTGGAATTGCCCAGAGTGTCATCTCCAGGCTTTGGCAACAATTCCAAGATGATGGTAATGTGAATAGACGTTACAGCCCAGGTCGCCCCAGAGTTACAATACCGAATGAGGACCGGTATTTGGCAGTTATTGCTCAAAGAAACAGGCGGAGCACAGCCTCAGACCTGTCTCATCAGCCACTGGTACGACAATTTCAAGGCAGACCGTGTACGGACGCTTAGGGCAGATTGATCTATATGGTCGTAGACCTGACAGTGAGTTGCAATAAGTGGAACGCATACCTGACATATGTACCTGACAGATGCGTTCCACTTACTGCAACTCACTGTCACCTGCGGTTAGCCTGGAGTAGAGAGCATGCATTGTGGATTCATTATAAATGTACTGCTTACAAACAGGGGACCATTATCGCTAATTACCCTCGCTGGACATCCATATCTTAAAATATATTTGTTCAAAAACGAATCTGCAACGACTTTTGCTGAAGCCCGCTTTAGTGGTATCAACTCAACCCATTGACTGAAATGATCCACAATGACTAATAAAAATCGTGCCTTATTTACATGACTACGTGGGTAGGAACCTAAAAGATCAATACCAATTATTTCATTGGGGAACCTAGACTTAATACTAGTTAATAACCCGGCCGGGCGAAAATTTACGTCATTATTTATCTGACACGTGTGACAAGCCTGGCAGTAATTTTTAATTATCTTTTGTAATTGCGGAAAATATACCGCCTCGTGTACGCGTTGTATAGTTTTTCTTATTCCCAAATGGCCTGAGACAGGCGAATCGTGGAGCTCTTGCAAGATACTTAAAATTAATTTGGCCGGGATGACTGGTCTGTATTCACTATTTTGATTCGTAACTTTAGAATAAAATAAGAGACCGTCTAATTTTATTTTGGATAAGGCGTCTGCCACTAAATTATCTTTTCCCGGTGTGTGTTTGATAATGAGATTAAATTCTTGCAATTTTAAAGTCCACCGAATTAAGCGTGGCGAAAGATTTTTTCCTGAAAATAATCTGGTAAGTGCCGCGTGATCTGAATATACTGTTACGGGAGAACTTCCAAAATATACACAAAAGTTTTGAGCAGTTGAGAGAACTGCTAAAATTTCACGCTCTGTTGCCGAATAATTTCTTTGCGTATCATTCAATGTACGACTAAAGAAAGCAACCGCTTTTCTATCCTGTGTTAATACAGCTCCGATTGCATAATTTGATGCGTCTGCATAAAAATCTAGACCCCCTGTCTTTCTCCGGGAACTTTAGAACTGATGCGTTAATTAAAGATCCTTTTAACTTCTCAAACGCGGCGTTTGCTTCTGAAGACCACGCAAAACGAACTCTTTTCCTTCTCAACTTTAATAATGGTTCAGCAATTTCTGCAAAAATTTAATAAAAATTCTATAATATGAGCACATACCCAAGAAAGTCCTTACTTTTTGGCTGTATTCGGAATTGGATAATTTTTTACTGCTATAACTTTAGACTTATCTGTTTCAATCCCCCTTTGAGAAATTTTGTACCCTAAATATTTGAGTTCTTTGCCGCGAATTTACTTTTTTTAATGTTCACTTTAAGTCCTGCATCTTTCAAAAGAGTAAAGACTTCTCGAAGGTCTTTAATATGTTCTTCCAGCGACTCTGAGGTAACAATTATATCGTCAAGATAAATAAATGTACTTTTTCCTATTACCGGCCTTAAAATTTTGTCCATGCACCTCTGAAACGTGGCCGGGGCTCCTGACAATCCAAAAGGCATACGCAAAAAACCATATGTACCGTATTTTGTTATGAATGCTGTTTTGTGAACATCTTCCGGCTTTATGCTTATCTGAAAATATCCTGATGTCAAATCTAGCGTGGTTATGTATTTTGTGGATTTAATACTTCTAAGAATTTAATCAGTTACCGGAAGTGGATAAGTTGGATATTTCGTTATATTATTAAGCTTTCTATAGTCAAAAGCGAACTGTACCTTAATGGATCAGTTAACGGCAAATCATTAGTTTTTTTACGTAATACTACAGGACTCGCATATGCACTCGAAATAGGCGTTATTATTTTATTCCTTAACATTTCATCAATATGGTATTTTATTATTTGTTCTTTAACTTTGTCGTACTTGTAAGGACGCTGACGTGTAGGTTCATCAGTTGTTAGCTTAATTTCGTGTGCTACGATCTGTGTGAATCCAGGAACATCATCAAATAAATCAGAAAAATAACTTACCATCTCCCGAAACTTATCCTCTTCTTCGGGCGTTAGATGGCTTAAATCCACTTCAGGGGGAGGTGTTGATTTCTTTTTAACCGGGTCCATGGTCACTTGCAAGGTGGAGTTTTCCAAAATCGATTTTCCCATCCACAGCTGAAAAGGAATCAATTCGTAAAATAACTGATGCTTGGAGTTTCTTCACTACAAGAAACAAAATTTTTTTTTTGTTCTTTCCCGATTTTAATATACAGCTCGATTTTTCCCATGCATTGACACGTTTTTCCTTGGGCTGCTACCACCTTCATTCCTTCCACGCTATGCAGACGATATCTACGAAAGTGCTTCTTAAAAAAATCTTCCGCTAGACGCCTTGAGCGCCGGTGTCCAAAAGAGCTCTAGCGGGTACATTGTTAATTAGTAACTGTAGTTTCGGTAATTCAATATTTCTCACCATGACCGTATTGAGATATACTTCAGAGGGATTTTTCTTCTCCTTGGAACACTGCACCCCCTTCTCTGCAATATTCCTTAGGAGTTTAAATGCTTTGCGGGTGTTTTCTTCTGTTGCCAGCTTCTGTCTGGGGTGAATGATTTTCTTCCGTAGCTGGGATTATTTTGTTGGCGCTGTACTTGGCGCGGTTGACTGCTCGCATTTTGACTGGTGCCAGTACTTGTCGGCCATCGTCTGTTTCTTCCTTCGGCATTCTGGTTCCCCTGCGGCCGCTGCTCATACGGTCCCCTTCGTTGATTTTCAGCCGCTCGCCGGCTCTCGAATTGCACGGCGAGTTCAAACAGCTTGTCCAGCGTGACGGGATTTCTTAGCTCCATGAAATCTTGTATAGATGGTAACAATCTGGGCAGGATTATCTGGATAATCTCCGGGTTCGGCCTCGTACCATACAATAATTTAAAGACTTGTATTTTTCTCAAAATAAATTACAATAATTCATCCACCCGCTGTTGGTACTTACTAAACAATTCAGCTTCGAGCTTGGCACGGTCTTTAACAACAGGAAACGCTCTCAAAATTGTTAGTTTGAAATTTTCGTAAGTATAAGTCGACGTTCCTGGTTCTCCCAGCAGACATTTTCTGATGCACTTATACCAGTTCGACGCTTGGCCCCTCAATGCTTCTGTAGCTAATATAACCTTCTGATATTCCGGAACTGGATACAGCAAAAAATGCGCTTCTAAGTTTTCCAAAAATGTGTTCACAGGCCCTTTGCCATCAAAAACTACTGCCGGCTTCATGGCTGCTCGGATGGTCTCCACTATGAATCCAAATCCATCAGGCATTGCTGCTGGATTCTGGAACGATGTACTTGGCATATTCAAACTTCCTTCCATCATTTTATCCCTGTTCGGGCGCCAGTGTAAAGTTTCAACTGTAATCTCTTAATCTTCTTGTTAAACATTCACTGTGAAACCCTATGTGGAGGACAGTGAGCAAATCTAAGCTATGTCCTGTAGTGTTGAAGAACTACAAGTCAGAAGGAGGGTTTAAAGGACCCTTTAATTCAAATAATTACAACTCTCCAACTTGAGAGTAAGCCACTACTTGGGCTGAACTAAAATAATATAAAATAAAGCGTGTTAACAATTCAATTACCTAAGTTTAAATAGGACGGCGAGGGAAGCCTAACTCTCAGTGAAATGCAATAAAGCGAATTTCATGAGTAAGAACTAGTAAATACAATTGCCTATGAAGGCGAACTTTCACTAGCCAGAGGAAATATTTGCGCGCACAGCCTTACGGCGATAAATCCAAGACTCTGTCTCTTTTTCTCGTTAACTCCTGCTTTTTAAACTGCTATCAGATATATGCGATTTGCATAATAATCTCGCTCGCGCTAAATTCTGGAAGCAACTGAAACTTCGAGATATCTATAGGAAAGTTCAAACTAAAAATAACTTAATGAGTTAAATTAATGAATGCTACAAAATAACGACACGAATATTGCCCATTCTGCACGTTCCTTCCCTTATATCTTACTTCACTTGCATTGAAGAGCCTCGCATTTCACATTATTCACATAACTCAGTGACGTGCTTCTACTTTAAAATTTGCATAAATTTCTGACCACTCCTTCTTGGTGTTCCATTTTCAATGTCGAGCAGTTTATATACAAAATTTCAACGTACTGTGGCTACTCGTTTTTGAGTTATACGAGATACATACATATATACGTACGTACAGATGCCACGAAAAAAAATCTTTTCTGGATCCATTTTAAATCAGTTTTATAATTCGTTTGGGAGAAAGCAGTACCTTTATTCTGTCCTTACGTACAGATGTCACGTAAAAACCATGATTAAATTGCATTCGATAGCGGTCAAAATGGATATTTTCCTTGAAATATGATACCTGGAATTTTTCGTGATTACAATACTTCATGGAAGTAAAAATGATATTTGATAAAACTCAAAACTTTTGTTATTGCTTTCTCAGTTAAGAACGGTTAAAAGAAAATTTTCTTCATGGTTGTGTAATGAACGATATAGAAATATCCTAGAAATGAAATGTAAAAAACTTCAAGCCTCATGTAAAAGAGAAATTAATTCGTCGAAAAATCATTCCTAGGATAAGCTGTGCTGTCTCACAAATATAAGTCAACCGTATGATATTCCCTATGGAATCTCGATAAATAAAAATAAATCCTCTACGATTCTGATTATATTGAAAAAAGATGATGGTATAAGGACTTGTTCAGTTAATGTAACGGTGAAGTATCTGACTGATTATCATTTTTCTGTTGATGATCCAAGTTTAGACTTGAATGAACAAATGGAGAGAACTGCAGAACGTCTACAAATGAATATAATGATTTAGACTTTACGTTAGATGAATTCTTGATGTGATTCATCATTTAAAGAAAGGGCGTGTTGATGGAACAGTGAGTTCTTTCTCGATATTGTAAAAGAAATAAAAGAAATTTAAGCTTGCAATATTTTTTCCGGAATTTTTAATTTATGTATAATAGATGGAATACTTCCCAAGCGGTGGAAAGAGGTTAATTACGTTTTGTTTAATAAAGAGAGTAGGGATCGAGATGACTCTTCTTATAGAGGTATTGCTTTGGTAAACTCTTAGATAACATGACTAATATATTATGGTTTTATTTAGATATTATAATGCATTAAATAGAGGACAGTATGGTTTTATAGAAGGGAAAAGCACTACATTCGCAAGTAGATCTTTTAGAAAATGTAAATAAGAATAGAAGTCTTAAAAATTATTTTGCTGGGACAGTTCTACATCTCCCGTTTTACTGGGCCGATTGACGAAATTCAACTTGGCGTTTTTCATATCTCGAAAGCCCGACTTAGGATATGTATTAGATTTATATGTAGCATTGTTCTAATATAGGTATTTTGACACAAAATCGGACTTTTTCTGAAATAACATACGAATTTGTCTCCAAATTTCGATTCTACTACTCAAATTATGCCAAAGTGCCAAGTTTTGTAAAAATCGCACGATTAGCTTTTAAAAAAATTAGCTCTCAAAATTTTAGCTCCTCAATGTTAATTGAATTTATATATATTTATTAATAACTCTTTTTTTTATTAAACTCCCACTTCCAAATTTAGGTGCATTCCAAATAAAATTCACCCAATTTTTATGATTTATTTTTTAAAATTCGTATTTTTAGATAATTTTTATAAATTTTTTGAAAAACATTTTCTATTATAATCTATAAAATTTTTACCGCCACTTAAAGTAGATGTATTTCTAGGCGTACTTGCAAAAAAGTGGAGTTTTCAATTCAAAATTTCCGAAGATATACGTGAATTTATATATTGGTGCGTTTTGAAATTTGGCATATTTGTTGAAAGCGATAAAACATCAAATCTGATTTAGGCACTTTGTTAAAATTATTTGAAAGTAGGAAGGATGTGACTTTTCTTCCCTCGTACGCAATGTAAAAGCGGAAAGGAAAATAGGTTGCCATACAATAAGAAGTTCCCCAAGTGAATTATTCTTGGCGCAAACTGAAAAAAATTGAACCAAGATAAATTTCTAAATTTCTGCGGAAATTGCTCACCACATTTTACAAAATTTAATATTCAGGCATAATTTGAGTTGTAGAATCGAAATATAGAAGAAAAAATGCATGTCATGTCAGAAAAGTCAGATTTTGAGTCAAGATACCTATGTTAGAACAATGCTATCTATAAACCTACTATATATCCTAAGTCGCGCTTTCGAGACATGAAAAACGCAATTTGAATTTCCCAAGTACAACAGATGATATAGTATTGTGCCCCCTTTTTTTGCGCATGGGGCGTTTAATAATGTCCGGTTGAATGTATGCGCTACATGAATTAAAGATCACTGATTGTTCTAACAGCTTGTTCCGTTTATTTCCTGATTATCGTACTATTACATTTAATGAAGGCAATGTATATATTAAGAAGAATTATTTTAAAGGATGTTCTCAAGGATCTAATTCAGGTTCATTGCTTTGGAATTGAATTTGTAATGCTATTTTTTATTTAGATTTTAAGGAAAACATCAAATTACAGTCGTATATCGATGATTTAATATTGTTAATTTCTGCAAGTGAAAGATATATTATTGATTCGAATGTAGTTTATATTCTTGATCAAATTTATTATGGGTCTAAACCAGCTAGAATGGAATTCGATCTAAAAAAAATGTGGAATCATGGACACTGCAAAGAAGGGATGAATTAATGAAATAACTTTTAAGAGAGATTAAATGTTTACGCGTAATTAATTGATGATCAACTTTCATTCATCTCTCATTTGAAAAAAAATTAAATCACAATGTTCAGTGACATTAAATAAGCTATATGCCCGGTGGCGAAGTGGCTAGCGCGTCGCGCAGCTGCACCACAGGTCCGGGGCTCGATCCCCGGGCTGGCCAGTACCTCCTACATAGATGTATGTAGGGGGTACTGGCTTGGGCCGATGTTACTGTCAGACAAGTGAGAACAAGTAAAACAGCAACAACATGTGTTTATGCATATATGTGCGGATATGTGTGTGTGTATACATACATATGTACCTAAATGTATAAGCATACATATACATGCATACATACATACATTTTTGAATCCAGTCCTGTTGACAGAAGAGTACCAAAAAATCAGCTAAAACACTTCCAGATCAGACTTCAACAATCATACCGCAAAAAAAAATAAAGTTGTAGTATCCAAAACATGGGTTATTGTTGCAGTTAAAGACAAAACAGCTTCTTCTCGATCATCGATTAAAGAATCGACATCTGTGTACCTCACAATTACCCACTTACCTGTTTGTTACTTTGTCTGTGTTGTCTTGATAATGCGATCTGTAAATTTTTGTGCTTATGTGATTTGTTGTGTAATGTGCAGTGTTTTGACATGAGGAGAAGCCGAGAATAATCCCAGCTCATTCTAATGCATATTTGATTTTTATCTGCTTATAATTAATTAATTGCACTAAATATGGCGGCCACATTTGAAGACGTGCTTGTTTCATCTTTGTCTGAAGATATGAAGAAAAGTGAAAAAATTCCTTTTCCTGTGACATTACATGTCGCCGATGAATTTGAAAATTTAAATCTAGTTTTTAAACCAAGTAAGTTTCAATACTTATAGTCTTTCCGTGATTTTGTTATAGACGTTTCCCGCTCAAATTGTTATAGTGCATGTTTGACGTTCAGAATTACTCATTTCCTATTTATGATTGTTGATGATGTAATGGACTTTTGTCTTGTTGCTTCAGTTACGAATTTCTTACAAGAACGAGTGTAATATAAACACTTATTATTTTAATGACACTATAACTTAGGAAGGCAAATATTAAATAAATATGAATTTATAATTTTGATTGTAATGCGATTGTCATATTAAATGGTTGAAATGCGGAAGATAATTTTTAATTTATTCATGGAATTATGATGTAAATAACTCAAAAGTTATGTTTAGGATAAGATGAAATAGGAACGGCTATTACGTATAAGAATAATAAACACTGGTGACGAAAGTGTTAAAAGGCACTGAATCAGTGATGAATTATCATGTATCAGAGTTGCTCATGCATAATATACTAGCATATTAAAATAACTATATTAATCATTAATTTATTATGTTTGCTATATGATATTAAAGAACTTTGCATTTAAATCATACTGGACGTTAAATTCTAAAATTTTTACGCATCTTATATCATGCCATAATGTTTTTGCTTGTGAATAGTGCTTTATTGCGATATCCAAAAGCTGTCCTTTTGACAATTTATTTTATGTACTATGGAAATGGCAAGAAAACTGATCATACATTGGGGGGGGGGAGTGGCAAATTTGATTTTCTTCCATTATTATATGTCTGCTTGATTATTGCCTGTGATATTATTCAATGCTTAAGCCAGTAATGAAGTTCTATTTTATGTTTAGCAAAGACTCTAAGATAATTTAATTAGATTATTACTTTTTATTTAAGTAAATTATTGAAGGAAGCATAATAGTATTTAACTATCTAAGAATATTGTTTTAATTTAGATGAAAGGTATTACATTGCATTTTTTATTACAATTCATAATTAAATGAAACGGCCAAGTATGAAATTAAACAGGAGGCATACAGTTGTTTACCTTTTCCAGCATTGCAGAGCAAATTTCGTTTTCGCGTGTGTGTGTGCAAACGTTTCCATATAAATTCAGAAAAAGGTAAAAGTTTACAATTGGGTGCCCTTTGGTTTTTGGCGATTCTTTTTTGACGCCAAGATCGGCGCCAATAAGACACAATTTCAAGATGGCCGCTACACAATACCAAAACAAGAAGTCAAAAGAATTTCACAAACTGCGTGTCCATGTACACATCGACCTATTTTCACTTAAAAAAACATTAGAGAATTGCACAAACTTAGTCATTGCACATTTCCTTTACTTTGTCCATGTGCACATCGAATTATTTTTAATTAAATAAATCAAGAAGCTAAAACCATGTTAAAACTCTCATTGTAACCAGAAATGGGGTTTCATCGCCAAAACTGAACAAAATTTTTCGCCAATCGAAAGAGCACCCAATTCTACACTAGAGCCCAGAAAAATACCAATTGAGGTGCTGTCAAGCAATAGTTAGAAGGTTAATAGGCCATTTGACACTTAACCACACATGCACTCTTATTTATATGTAATATCCACTTCAGGATCCACACTTATATTTGTCAAAACTGGGATCTCACAACTCATCTGATTTATATGCTTTCCAGCAGTTTGTATAATTAATGTTTCCTTATACAATACTTTCCTTTGTAACATCCAAAAAAGTGTTCACAGATCAATATGGAGCAGTGACTAAAAAACATTTATTTGATTGCATTGTCTTCCAAAAAAAAAACACTGTAGGAAAACAAGACATCCAGCATGATTCTTTTTTAGAGTGAAAAGGTTTTCATCTGCTTTAGTAATATTGTCACAGGCCAAGGCTGTGGCACATATCTTACACATGAAACTGTTCTAATCTACAATTGTATTGTGTTTCATCTTTAACTGAAGTTTGCACAATTCATTATATGTCATCTATCGACACCCAAAATAAATCATGGTTATAAGAAAGGGGAGTTTTGAACCATTGACCCAATTTTGTGTTTTTAATTCTTCTCATTACAGATTTCTTTCATGCAGCATTCATCTCGTGGCTTTTCAAGCACAATTTTCTAACATGAATGATGCCTTTAAAAAAAAAAAAAAAAAATCAGAACTACTGGTCATATATGGACTGGATTGGCCAAAAACTCCACAATTTTACCAATTTAATTTTTTTTCTTTTTATTTCAAACTTAAAGCTTAAAATGTCTGAAAAAAAAAAAACCATGTTTTGCACATGATTTACACTAAAAGTCTGAAATAAAAGTAAAAAATTTATATGAACATGAAGTTTCTCTAAAAAGTGTTTGACGTCAAATTTAAACTAAAATAACAACAATAAATTCCAAACAGTTTCAACATAAATTTAAAAATTAAAAAAATAATGATAAAAGTTTACAAATGGATGCCCTTGTTTTTTTTTTGGCGATTCTTTTTTGACACTAAGATCGGCACCAGGAAGGCACAATTTCAAGGTGTCTGCTGCACAAAATCAAAATAAGAAGTCAAAGAATTTCACAAACTCTTTGTCCATGTACACATCATTCTATTTTCACTTGAAAAAACATCAGAGAGTTGTACAAACTTTGTATTGCATACTGGTACACATTGATCCACATTTGATCACATTTTACTTTGTACACATCGATCTACACTGCCACTCCAAAAGTTAAAGAACAGCATGTTTTTCGTTACAAAAATGTCAGTAACATTTAAATTCACAGTTCATTGTCTGACAATAATGAAGTTTAAGAAAATATATGCAAAAACAATAGCTACCACTTTTATTTTATAGAAATGAATGCTATATATACGAGTTGAAGAAAAAATGCAAAAATTGTAATTTTTGTTCACGTGTGTTGATCTTTAGTTGTTATTACAGTTTTGTGGACATTATCGAGGAGAGTCTATCGAAGTCGTTTGCCTAATTCGTTAAGATGGCGGGCGATCAGATGGATGGAAATGGGAATGTCATAACCTGATACTGCTAGACATCTCAATGTCTCTCGTAGTATGGTCCACTAACTATAGAATAAGTTTGAATCTGAGGATTCTGTGTTTAGAAGACATGTTCCAGGCAGACCTAGTTACAACTTGCAGGATACCATTATTTAGCTCTTGTGGCCCGTAGGAGGAGTAACATTATTGTGCCTCAGCTCATGGCAGATCATTTAGTGGCAACAGGAACAAGAATTTCAGCTACTACAGTGTGCAGACACCTGCACAATACAGGTCTGTATGCAAGACGACCAGTTGTTTGTGACCTCTTGACCCGAGGACACAAATGTGCCCGTTGGTGTTCAGCAAGAGAACACGTCTCCTAGACCAGTCAACAGTGGGCATCTGTTTTCTTCACAAACGAGTT
Organism: Stegodyphus mimosarum; assembly: GCA_000611955.2. Taxonomy (NCBI): domain Eukaryota; kingdom Metazoa; phylum Arthropoda; class Arachnida; order Araneae; family Eresidae; genus Stegodyphus; species Stegodyphus mimosarum. The sequence goes on from KK114319.1 coordinate 506,422, forward strand.
GAGGTTCACATTGGAGAGTGATTCATGTTGTCAGCTGATCTGGATGGAACAACGCACCAGATACAACCAATCCCACATTGTGGAAAGGCACAGTTACAGAGGTGGTGGAATAATGGTTTGGGCGGAGATCTCTGTTTGTGGTCACACTGACCTGCATGTGTTCCATGGAGGAGCTTTGACTGATGTGAGATATTGAGATGAGTTCCTTGATCTGTATGTCTTACCATATGCTGCTGCTATTGGTCCTGAATTTTTTTTGGTGAACGACAATGGGCGATTGCACTGAGCTCCAGTTGCTGAAGAATATCTTAAGGTCATTTATAAGGGTATAAGGGTCACGGTATGGAATGACCAGCTCAATCCCCAGACTTGAATCTGATAGAATCTTTGGAACTACCTTCTGAGACAGGTTGCTGCTTTAAGTTCTCCTCCAAGGTTGTTAGATGAGCTTGAACAAGGATTACTCTGTGTCTGCTCGTTGTTTCCCATATCACTGACCGACCACTTAATTGACAGCATGGAACGTCGCTGCCGCCAATGTATTGCAGCTACGGGTGGACACATTCCTTGTTAGAACACATTTTTATAATGTTACCATCCCATTGTTCCTAAAAAAGCAATACACTGTTTCTCTAAGACTGGATTTCTCTGCCAAAAGTGCAATTTTTTGTTATAATTCATGTTTGTGTTGAACTTTAGAAGTATTCTATGCCACGTTCATTAAAGAAATGTTTAGTGAACATATGTTGTAAATTTCTTTTTTCTTTGCTGCTTCAATCTCGAATTAGATGCAAAACCCCCTTTTGGAGGGTAGTGTATTTTCACTTGAAAAAATTCAGGAGAATGATGGTGTCGTATAAGGTTAAAACAGAGTTAGTCATCGCCAAAATTGAACAAAATTTTTTTCCATTCAAACGGGCACCCAATTCTATACTAAAGCCAAATAACAACACAAAATTAAAGCAGTGCAACAATTAAAATAACTCTCTACAAAATTAAAACAATAAAAATATAAATTCACTTTCCATTCAAAATAGTTCCCAAAAAAGCAAAATATTAATTTTAGACAAAATCATGCCAATCACACAAAGCATGTGGACCAAAATGGCATGACGTAGCTATGTCTTAACTTGTCTTTCTACGATTGAAAATTTCAAACATTACAATAAAAATTTCCTCTAAAGTCAACCTACCGTGGGAAAACCAGAATCCAAATTTTGCCGAGAATCACATTCTTTACCCTCAACCCATTTTCTGCAAATCCACACAAATCAATCAGAAACACAATTTTCTTCCGAATCTTCATGACAGACCCGCACTTCTCACATGTCAAGTTCGGCTTCAAAAATCCTGTATCCCATAAAAACTGAAAATACACTTCTGTCAGCATGAAGACAGCAATGAACAAATGCTTCATTAATAACTCCAATAACATATCTTCCCAAACTAAGTCTAGCTTGAATACACTTTAAAACACGTGGCTATATATCTCCAGAACTGCCTTTATTTAACTGTATGTCATTATTCAGCACATTACCAAACAACCACCATGACGAAATACAATCGTATTCCTTACAAAACTTTCCAAAGTGTTGCCATACAAACAAAATCTCAACTAAACCATCCAAGACAAAATATCGCCACATGTGACGACTACGTTATCCCGGGCCGTATGACATTTGTACCAAAAAATTTTATTGCAGACTTTATGTCCTTGGGCAATTTTCAGATTGTTAGATCCATTCAAAAATTAAACTAGTATTTCAGTGGCGACTTAAAAATCTAGAGCAATCTAAATTTACGTGCAGTTTAAATTTGTATACATGAGATTTCTAAATTTGCTTGCAGTTTGCAATTAATTGGGTGCATTTATTAGATTTGGTGCTTTGGCATATATATTTTTACTGCAGTTTTATGTGGTCCTGATAATGGAATTGTACTGTATTTTTTATTATAAATTGTGCTTCAAATACTATCTTCTTGTTTTTCACTGCTTATTATTTTATTGTAGGTGGTACAAATAGTCCAGATTCTCTTTTAGAAATTCAATTTGATAAAGATACCGATGGTGCAAAATTAGGTAGTCATGCGTATGTTATAACAAAGGACATGACTACTCTTCATTTACAGTTTCGTAATGCGAATGGTAAGTTTTGGAACTTTTTTAATGAAGTACGCTAAGATCCGTTCAAAATGTAGATAAAATTTTCTTTTAATCCCTTGAGTGGTATGACTGCCTGTATGATTTTTTTGTCACTTGATATATATTATAGTTTAAAATATTTTGCTTTCTTACATTCTTTCATAATGTAAATACCATCTGAATGAATGGAAGTTTAGGAAAACAAAGGCTAAAATAAATAGTTTTAAAAATTTAGCTAATACAGGCTGTTTAAATACAGGTCTTCATAAGCAGATTCAAAAAGCCATGCCACTCAGAGGATGCTTTATTTGTGAAATAAAACTAAACGTTTAGTAGACTATCTTATCTAAGCATGCTTTAATTGGACATATTTACATCAAGATATTTTTTCTCATGAATCAAATTTCCATTACCAATTCTATGAAAAATTATAATGTACATTTAACTCAAGCAACATATCACACTTTGAGAAAGTAAAATTAAATTAGACCTCTGTTTACATTTGAAAATTTTCAATGTGCTTCAGTTATTGGTTCATAGCTCTTAACTTTTGAACTGTAATCACTTCACCTTTATATGTTTCATTAGTCCTTGTTTTTCAAATGGTACTTTCTGATTATCTGTACCCCTGCAAAAAAGTCACCAATTCATTTATGATTTTGTGAATTGTCAAGAAACATCTGTTTAGCTATGTCTTGTAGGTGCTGTTCCTTTCATAAGCATTTTATGAAAGGGAAATTGTTAGTATTTACATTTTTCAACTGGTGGATACGGTTTAACGAAATGATCTTTATGTATTTTTGTTTTCTTTGTCTAAACTGTATTAATTCACATGTACACAAAAATGGGTCTTGTATGTTCATGATGGATTATTTATTGTCATGTGTATACTTGAAAATATACCAAAAAAAAAATACCAAAAAACAGACAGTTCTATCAAAAATTTAAGCCAAGGTTGTAGATAATCAGAAAGTACCTTTAAAGTCGTATTAATTGAAGTGCTGAGTTCTTTGAAATGGAACTTTTTAAGTATTAGAAAATGGTGATGATATAGAATATGTAGCTAAACATCCTTAAGGCTTGTGCAGAGAGAGCCTTGTGCCTACACACTCTCTACACGATCTTCACCATTTCAAAATATGTGCAGTTTTAAAAATAACAAAAATGGACAATAGGTAATCAAGAAAGAAATATCCCGCAAGCCTATCAATTCAGTTTATCAAGAGAGGTTGGCAGAATAAGTCATTTTTTAATGACAAAGAAAGTAACATCGCTAGAATAAAATTGATAACTAACAACAACATTGCCATTTTTTTTTGGTTATTTTGAAAACAAGCTTAAGAATCGTAATCTGAAACTATCTTTTTAATTCTTGAGATATAGAATAAAAGTACTTGAAATAAAGAATCGAAACGGTGCGATGCATTTTCTGTTAATTAAAAGATCATGAATATTTAAAAAATACTGGAAGTCATTGCTTCTCATATATATGTAGCATAGTCAAAAATTCAGTTCCATTTAACTTAGAGGCAGGAATAATTTAGGCTGAAAAAAAGCGAAAATTAAAAAAAAATATATATGTAAGTTGCTCACTCTAGATGAGTTTCTATGGCATTGTTTGTGATACTTCTCAAATGTGGTGTCATTTGTAATACTTATTAGCTGTAGCATCGTTTGTAATACTTATCAGTTGTGGCATCATTTGAAATACTTATCAGTTGTGGCATCATTTGTAAGACTTTGTAAAACAGTTTCAATAATTACATTTGTGGCATCATTTGTAATTATTGAAACTGAAAATTAATTGAAAATATATATATGAGACTCTCATTATTTGTGATAAGTTACTGTAATATTTTAGAGCAATCGGATGCCGCTTAAAGGGACATTGTATTGGGGTAGCATGCCTACATATTTTTCCACCGAGGCAAAGAGGTGAATGTACTTCCTTATATTGAGGGTATGGAGGAAAAGAAATATTTGTGTGTATGTACACTGCACTAAAAAAAAAAAAAAAGGTACAGTTCTCTATCTCCCATTCTACTGGGCCGATTGACGAAATTCAAATTGCGTTCTTCTTGTCTCAAAAGTGTGACTTAGGATATATATTAGATTTATATATAGCACTGTTCTAACATAGGTATTTTGACACAAAATTGGACTTTTTCTGAAATAACATACCAATTTTTGTATATATTTCGATTCTATGACTCAAATTATGCCTAGATGTTAAATTTTTCAAAATTTGGTGCGAAATTTACGAAGAAATTCAAAATTTTAACTCGGCATATTTTTTTCAGTTTGCACCAAGAGTAGTTCACTTAGTGAACTTCTTAATATATGGCAACCTATTTTCCTTTCCTTTTTTACATGAGCGGAAAAAAAGTCACAATCATTCCCTACTTTCAAATAATTTTCTTTATATTATATTTTAAATTATAATTGTTATTATTTTAAGGAATTTTTTTCCTCTTTTGAATTTCATTTTAATTATTTAAGTTGCATAATTTCTTTCAAAGAAATGTTTTAAAATTTTCTATTTACTCATTCGACCTGTGTAGTTTAAATAAAAACTGCATAGTTTATTTTTTTCAAATAGTTTTCTTTATACTGTATTTTTTAATTATTATTTTAAGTCATTTTTAAATTTTCAGAATTTTATTTTAATTGTTTGTGCTGCATTATCTCAGATAATTGTTTTAAAATTTTCTATATATTTATTCGTACTGCGCATTTTAAATATATTTATTGTTATAAAAGTTTTTCAGAATTATTTGATTTTATTTATTTGAATTTCGTTTCTTTCGAAAGCATATTTTGAGATCCAGACTACGATGCATTTGAAAACTGCATGTATTAAAAGAGAAAATACAGTAAAGCGCAGTTGACACGCCTTTCAATGGGCCATTCGAAAAAGATATATAAATAAGAGAGATATATAATCAAGTTACTGGTGCAACGATCAGGATAACATGACTGATGTGTAATGCCCATTGAGAGGTGAAGCAGGTGGAATAATAAATAAATAAATGTAACTGACATTCATACATTGCTGTAAACAGTTTTATCATTGTGCCCTTTGCTTTACACAATTTTATCATCCTATATTTAGTTTCTTAAAATGTTATTTATATTTTAGTTAAATATTTTATTTTTGAAATCGCAAGAATCAAATATCATAAGATTAAAAAACTTTTAAATTAAAAATAAAAAATACTAAATTTTATGCAAAAAATTATTTTTTCTTCTTAATGGCTTGCTCTTTTTCTTCAGGCATTCTGTAAGTATATTAAAAAGCATCCAACTTTTCAAAACATCTTGATATTTCTGATGTTTATTTTAAATAAAGTTAATCACCTTCCATTTCATAAGGTCCCCCAAACAGCCGAGCAGCAAAATCCCTAAACACTGGTAGTTTGCTCCAGGGTTCGTATCCCGGCTTGTATAGGCGTTTTCGTAGTTTTTCTTATGTGTAATGTGCGTACGAGCTGGTTTCCCCTAGAAAGTTCTTCATGAAGGCATCCCTCCATTTAGACAGATAACCCTGCTTTGCCGTAACTTGATAATCCAATTCAATCCATTACATCAGTATTTGGTCAGAGCCTTTATCAGTGTTCAAAGGCTAGGCATTTTGAAGGCATAAGATGAAAGAAAAGACTGGTTTCATCAAGAGGGAAACGTCTTTAAATGACATCCATATACATCATTGGATAAATTCCTGAATCTTCAAATAATTCGACTGAGGAATCATGGGATTCTCCGTTTATGATGTTCTATGACGTAATTTAAATTTATACCAATCCTATAATCGAAAACCAGTCACTCTTCACTTTAATCTGCAATGATATCGTTTTTGTCTTTTCTGTCAGCACAAGATGAACTAATGGCATTTGGTGATGTTACATGTCCAAGTGTTTTTTTTTTTTTTTTCTTTTGAACACCTAAATTCCTTGAAGCATTCTGAAAGTATATTCAAAAGCATCCAACTTTTTTAAACATCTTAATATTTCTGATAGCCAAATTCCCTTTCAAATTTTTGCTTACTTTTCTCACTAATTTTCTTCCTTTCTTTTACATTTATTTTCAGTTCTCACACAAGAAAATTAAGATTTTTCGATTGTTACACTTCCATAAATTTTGCATTCTTGTTAAATTTTTTAAAATATCAATTACATCAGGTGAGCTTCAGCTTTTCATTTTATTTTTACTTCAAGACAGTTTTTCATTTTATAGGCATTTTAACTATAAATAAAGTTTAAAGCAAAGTCCAAAGGATAAATATTTTAATTAAAAGATTTTTTGCTAAATTACAAAGAAATAAAACAGTTCATAAAACATCAAATGGAAGTTCTCAGTTTTAGACAATTAAATGAAGTTAAAGTAAACTAGCAGACGATAGATAACACGGCAGATGTAAAAATTTTACTATTACAAATATTTAAAAAGAAAGAATTTTTTTTTTTTAATCTGAACAAAATCATCTATAATTTTCAACAGAAAAGTAGCTTTTCATATAGTATTAATAAATATTTATTACGCATCATTGAGGGGAAAAATCCCATATAATTAATTCTCCGTAAAAGTTTATTTAAAATTAATGGTTAAAAATAGCTGTAGCAATTCATTGTAACAAAATCCATAAACTACATTTGGCATTATAATCGCTCAAAAAAAAAGGTGCTGAATTTCAAAATGCTCCAATATGTAAATTCATGTATATCTTAGAACATTTTGAATAAAAAACTTGTAATTTTTTGCAGGTGGGCCTAGAAATACATCTACTTTAAGATGATGTTAAAAATTTCATAGGTTATAATTCAAAATTTTTTTTTGAAAAATATATAAAAATTATCTAAAAATACAAATTTAAAAAATAAATCATAAAAAAATGGGTGAATTTTATTTGAATGAACCTAAATTTCTAATTCTAAAAGAAGGAATCAAGTAAGTTTAAAAAAAAAAGAAATATTAATAAATATATAACAAATTCAATTAACATGGAGGAACTAAAATTTTGAGAGCTAATATTTTAAAAACTACTCATGCAGTTTTTACAAAACTTAACAGTTTGGCATAATTTGAGTTGTAGAGTCGAAATATGTAAAAAAATTGGTATGTTATTTCAGAAAAAGTCCAATTTTGTGTCAAAATACCTATGTTAGAATAATGCTATATATAAATCTAATATATATCCTAAGTTGCGCTTTCGAGACATGAGAAACGCAAGTTGAATTTCGTAAATCGGCCCAGTAGAATGCGAGAAATAGAACTGTCCCATTTTTTTCTTTGTGCAGTGTACATGTATATGTAGTGTCTCTTGTGATGGTAGAAATTACTGCTACAGAGTTTATCTCGGACAAGACGATTAATTACATTTTTGCATATAGACATTTTCATAATTATATAAAACAGTAAACTCATTTCACTTCTTTGTGATCACATAATATTGATTTTGTCTTTAAGTCCATCATCGTCGTTTATTTAACATTTCACAAGGTCAAGTGCAAATGACCACATCAGAGTAAATCTCACCAGGTTTAGTTCAGCACCATCTGGTCTTTGATGTCAAGACCATATATATATATATAATACTAAGTAATCTGTTAAAAGATACATTAGTATATAGGAATACATTACTCTTCTTAATTATGTTCATATTTTAAACATGCATTATTGCACACATATCTGTCTAGCTGTCTATGAAATATATGTTTAAAAATATATAAATCAAAATACTAACTTCAGTTTGCCCCTTAATTTTCTGTTAATTTGGACTCCTTTCCATCTAAACATTAATGGTAATGATTCATTAATCAAATCATTGATTATTAAATATTAGTAATAATCATTAATTATTTTTTCATGTTTATAATCTCTCTATCTCTCTCTCTATATATATATATATACATACCTGCCAACTTTTACGGATTTTTTGTAATTTTTACGAAAATGCGTTTGTTTTTACGATTTTACGATCGTAATCCATTTTTTACGATTTTTTTCCTTTTTCAAGTGTTTTTAGTGATTTTTGTCGAAATTTTAGAATTTTTCGCCAATTCAGCGATTTTCGCCAATTGCATCGTGTTTTACCGCCAACTACAGTAGAAGTCCATTAGTCCGGCATCCAACAGTCCGGAATGCCCGATAGTCCGGCATTGCTCCGGAAAATTGTAAAAATTTTGGTTTTCTCCAAAAGTGTGTCTTTAAAGCAAATAAAACCGCTCGAGAGCTATTCGGAAGTTTTCGGGGTAGTTCGAGATCATCCGGAAGCGCTCGGTATTGTTCGGAAACAATTAGCGGCCGGGTAGTCTCAACTGTCACAACAAATTCAGGTGCAGTGCAGCTCCGTTTATCAATCATGAAGCGTCTTCGCCATTTTTTTGTGCGTTGTTGTTTTGTGTCCTTTCACATCGCAGTAAACGTAACTTTTGAAACTGTTTATAAAAAAAGTGATTTTCGTTCTAACTGTACAGTGACCATGTTTTCAAAACCTAAGCCTTCGAGTTCAAAAGGAGAGAAACGAAAACACATAACACTGACTCTCAATCAGAAACTAGAAATCATCAAACGGCTAGAAAAAGGCGAGAATAGAAATGTTTTAATGAATGAGTTTAATATTGGCTCATCAACTATTTATGACATTAAAAAACAAAAAGATGAACTAATGAAGCTTGCTTCTCAATCGGTAACAACTGAAAAATTGGCTTCTAGAAAAACATTAAAAAAACCAAAACTGGAACAGCTAGATAGTGTATTGTTCAAATGGTTTAGTGCAGTACGTTCTGAAGGAAAGCCGGTAACAGGGCCAATGATTGTTGAAAAGGCAAAGAAATTCGGCCAAGATTTAGGAGTTGCTGAAAGTGAATGTAATTATTCTGATGGTTGGTTCAGAAACTTTAAGTTTCGGCATGGAATTCGAAGACTTGATGTAACTGGAGAAACCCTTTCAGCAAACCAAAACTCTGCAGAAAAATACAAAGACGAGTTTGAGAAAATCGTGGCTGATAATGATTTAACACCTGAACAGATTTACAATGCTGATGAAACAGGGCTATTGTGGCGATGTTTACCAACATCTACACTAGCTGGGGGAGGAGAAAAAGCAGCCAAGGGTTTTAAAAAAAACAAAGACAGATTAACCGTTTTGCTATGTGCTAATGCGTCTGGAAACCACCGAGTGACCCCTTTTGTGATAGGTAAATCTGCAAAACCCAGGGCTTTTAAGAATGTTACACACTTGCCTGTCCAATACGATGCTCAATCAAATGCGTGGATAACTGCCGCCCTCTTTAAAGACTGGTTTTTTCACCACTTTGTGCCTGAGGTCAAGGAATCATTCAAAAGCCTTGGTCTACCAGAAGATACTAAAGCCATCCTTCTTTTGGACAATTGCAAAGCCCATCCGCCAGTAGATGAGTTAGTTTCTGGAAATATTGTTGCTACTCTGCTCCCACCTAACGTAACATCTTTGATTCAACCCATGGACCAAGGGGTTATTCAAAATTTTAAATGCTTTTATAGAAGGTCTTTTATTCAAGGCCTGTTAAATGCCGACTGTGACGTGACTGATTATCAAAAAACGTTTACAGTAAAAGATGCCGTCTATGTTATTGCACAGTCTTGGAACCAGGTAAAAAATACAACACTCCGAAAATGCTGGAGAAAACTTTGGCCAGCTGCAAACCCTGCATCTGACCTAACTCTACAGACTGATGAGGAAGAAAACCATCAAGACGCTCTGACCAAAGTTTTGGATGTCGTTAGAAGTACTGACAATCCCTTGAAAAACCTGCCTGAAGATGAGGTAGAGGAGTTGCTTTTAATCGACGAGAATGAGCCTGTTGAACAAGAATTAAACGGTGAGGACATTATCAACAGCGTCGAAGAAAGTGGATGATTTTTTTTCAAATTCGGCTATGAATTCGGATGCCGATGTAATTTTGGCAGAGTGTTTGTTTACTGCATTCCTCATCGAACACAACGTGCCGCTAAGCGCTGCCGATCACGCCGGTCAACTTTTCAGACGGATGTTTCCCGACTCCAAGATTGCTCAGAAATATGCTTGTGCTCCCACGAAAACATCTATTGTGAACGAAATTGCTTGCGATGCACAAAGTAAAACGATAGCTGCATTCCAGAATTCAGCATTTTCGGTGTCAATCGATGGCAGCAACGATAGCGATTGGAAGCTTTACCCCATCGTTGTCACATATTTCTGTGATGTTTCTAATGAAATGAAAACTCATCTTTTGCGTCTTCCATTGTTAAATGGAGACGCTACGGGGGAAAATATTCTTGGTAATTAATGAGTTGAAACAACTTAACATCCCAATATCAAACTGCATTTCATTTGGTGCAGATAATGCTCATGTCATGGTGGGTGACAAAAAGGGTGTAGGAGCACCTTTTGAACGTATCGCTTTTGATATCCTGGAATCTCTGCCGGAACTAGTGATGGCAACAAATACATCCTGGTTATCATTGATTACTTCACTAAGTGGCCTGAAACATATCTTATCCCTCCCTGCTCAATAGGCTGTCACAGTAGCAGTGTTAATGATACAGCATTGAACTTCCAGGTTCGAAGTGCCTCTTCAGTTACAATGCTGATCAAGGAAGAAATTTTACTTCGGCTGTAATTCAAGAACCCTGCAAGCTACTCGGAGTTGACAAAACCCAAACGATACCTTCATATCCCCAGTCATCAAACTCGAAGTCTAAGGTCGTTCATTATGACAGGCTAGCTCCTTACTATGGCCATAGTACATAGTGTATAATGTAAATATTATAAGACTATGGTCCTTTTTGTTTCTAAATTTGTAAATTTATGCTCTCATTTATTGATGCGTATTTAAGTTACATATTGCAATTATTGTTTATGTAGTTTGTTATTGTACTGTAATGTTTATTTTTGCATTGATGCTTTAGTTGTAAGTATGCCTTTTCCTGTCCAGAAATTGTACTGCCCGAGACAAAAAGGGTGTAGCCTCTTTCCTTAAAAAAGAACAAAATGAATTAATTGTTATTGGATGCCCATGCCACTTAATTAATTTGGCAGCAGAAAAAACTGCAGCTGCTTTACCATTAATTATTGACTAGCTTCTGATTGATGTGTTTTTCTATCTGGAAAAAAGTATAAAAAGGAAAGAAAATCTAAAGAATTTCCAAGAACTGTGCTCTGGTGAAACGAGAAAAATTCTGAAACATGTATGCACGAGATGGTTATCCTTAGGCAGAGCGCTAGGAAGGTTTATTGAACAGTGGGATGCATCGCTAAAATATTTCCACGAAGAGACCAAAATGAAACCACAGATCCCATCAAATTTGTCGGCATATAAGATTCCAAAAACCAACTTTGCTTCTAATCAAAATGCTTTAAAAGGGAAAAGCCAACACACAGAATCAAACCCTTTAAAAAGAAAATGCTTAGAAGACTCCTCAAAGGTCAACTTTGTTAAAAAAGTTGAAGGGAAGAAGAAACAGTCTTCTATTAGCCGGCAGCAAAGGATTTTCTATCTTCTTTCTTCGGATTTGAACAAAGCATATTGTAGTTTTGTGTTAAGTACCATTAAGATTTTTGAAAGTGTAAATACCCTTCTACAATCAGCTTTGCCAAAATCTCCCCTGCTTATCCAAATTCTTAATGATGTTTTGAAAGAACTTCATACTAAGTTTGTAAAACCGTCCGTTGTGAAAAACAGTGTGTTGATTCGTGTTGCCTATAATAGTTTGGCAAATCAAAAGGATGACAATGATCTTATAATTGGAAATCAAACCAGGGAACTTGTAAATTCTTTGAAAGATCATGAGAAAAAAGAATTTTTTCAATGTGTTAGAAAGTACTTTTCCTCAGCCTGTAATTACATTGTAAGGAAGTTTCCTTTGCAAAATGAAGTTCTGAAGTGGCGAATTTGAAACAAATTGAAAATTCATCTTTTGAAAAGATTCGTTTTTTTATTGATAAATTTTCATTTTTGTTAACAATTAAAGAAAATGAATGCCATAATGATGCTTTAGATGAACTACAGAACCAATTTTCTGCTGCACAGTTTGAAGACTTTGCCAGTTCTGGAGAAGATAGACTTGATGTCCTCGTTGGTACCTTAAAAAGAATAAAAAGAGCTGATGGAACACCAAAATATGATAGACTAGCAAGAGTTTTATGTGCTATTCTCGTAATTCCACACAGTAATGCTGAGTGCGAGAGAGTCTTTAGTGTTGTGAAGAAAAACAACACTATGTTTCTTTCTTCAACTTCACCAAAAACTCTAGAAAACATTTTAATTGCTAAATGTTATGAGGAAACTAATTGTTATGACAGGAAATTTTCCAAAGAATTTTTGGCTAAAGCCAAAAAATGCACTCTAAATTCATTGCAATAATTTTTTTGTGTAACATTAAGTTCTTGTTTTATGTTTCCTAATAAATTTTTTACTTACTTCTTAATTGAGATTTACTAATGTAAGTACAATTTTCTTTTTTCTATTTGTATAAATTGTTATTTTTTTTAATATCAAAGAAAAAGCATGATATTAATTCTTCGGGTTTTTCTGAATTTTGGAGAAATCTTCTGAATTTGGGGGAGAAATCTTCTGAATTTTTATCTTTAGAGGTTGGCAGGTACGTATATAAGTATTATAGATAAAAAATTTATAACCTAATCCACAAAGCCATGAAAGAAATATTCAAAACCAATAAAATTAAAAATTGCTAATAAATAACTAAAAAATTAACCAATAGTATTAAAGCATAATGATTTTTTTTTTTGGTAATAGATATATCTATTTAAGAGGTAATAGATAGATATATGTCTATTCTATCTATGAGGGAGGACTCAAAAGTAATTAGAACTAACCTGTTGGGCATGCACGCATTGTAGTTACCAGTTGTGCTGTTACGTAGTGTTGGTGGTGTTCTGTAACTGTTAGTGAGTTGGTGCCAGTTTGAGTTAAGTGGCTTGTTTGTGGTGCTCTGTTGTGCACGTCCCTGTTTCAACCCTTTGATGATTAGTGAGATGGCCTACAAGGAACAAAGAGTGTGTGTGAAATTTTGCTTTCTGTTAGGAAAAACTGCAGCCGAGACTGCTGGGATGTTTCGGCAAGTCTTTAACCCGTTGCGGCATGGTGTGCCCAGTCTGGGCACACCTAAAATTTTGCCTGTGTACACATAGAAAAATTGAATGAAAACAGTTTTATAAATGACTATCGGTTTCTTTTGACCTTCTTTATTAATACTAGATGGCATCACAAAAGTCTGTCCATACATTTCAGCCATGTTTAGTTTTTGAAGACCCACTTTTTTCAAAGAAATCTTCAAGAATTTTTTTAAGACATAAAATGAATTGTTTGAAAATAAATTTCTCTGTTATTTTGAAGGCTGTATGCTGACCTCTTTTTCCTATATTAGTTTTAAATTTTTACCTTGATATCTTTCCTGATATCTAACGACAAACAGCTGTTAAGCCCTCAAGATGCACTCCATTACAAGAAACGAATTTCTGAAGAAATGAAGTCTAGTAACATTGAACCCATACCAGTGAAGGGTGTGAGAAGAAGGTGTGCGTACTGTAGCACTAAACAGGAGCCCCACAGATCCCGGTACATGTGCAAAACATGCAATGTTGAGCTGTGCTTTTTGCACCCTGAGTAATGCCAAATCTGCTACGATTATCAGAATCTAGTGTTTTTTAATTGTTTTTAATCATCTTTTACTCTATTACGGGCTTCCCAGCAATACCCGCTTCAGCGCTCTTTCCAAAGCTCTATTCAATCAGTGTTCCCACTCTGGGCACAACTGCAGAATTAAAACGGTAAGTGCTATGCTTACAAAATTTTATCCGTGTACTCATCTGGGCCTGCTTAGACTGCCTACCAATTTTTTTATCGAAATTCCAATTTTAAAAGGTAGCGTGCCACAAAGGGTTAATGATGGTGGGAAAATGACTGGTTTACGAGTGGTTTTCCCATTTCAAATCCGGCAACATGTCAACTGAAGACATGCCATTTCTGCCAGGCTAAGACATTTTAATTTAGCAAATGAAATTAACTGTCAGAAATAGTAGAATACCTGTTGCTATTCAAACTGAAATAAATTTTATTTTCCCAAATTACGCATTAAAATTTTCATATTTTTTATTTATTTTTTTCTCCCTGACCCGATTGTGACATTTTAACTTGACTAGTTATGACTAGTTATTTTAACTAGTTATGACAATTCCCAGTGACTCCCAATTGACTCATGACCTTTTCCCAGTCTGGCTCCTTTCCTATGATGAAAACATTACCAAAATCAAGCGTGCAGTTGATGAAGATCTTCGAAGGACCATTGACCAACTTTCTGAGGAAACATGTCAGGGAGCATGATGTAGCAAATTTTAACCGAAGGTTTGCACATGAGATAGATGTTTGCAAAATTTGTTCCTCGCTCACTCAGAGACGACCAAAGAGAAAGCCATATGAATACTTGCAGCAACTTGAACAGTGACGTTTAGAACAGTCCACGTTTTCTGAGAATCGTCACTGGGGTTGAGTCTTGGTGCTACAGGTACTATCCCGAATCAAAGAAGTATCAAGCCAGTGGAAAAGTCCAAATTTGCAACGACCCGAGAAAGTATGTCACGTGCGATCCAATGTGAAAACAATGTTGATTTTTTTTTATGTGAATGGCATTGTCCACAAAGAGTTTCTTCCGCTAGGACAAACGGTGAACCAACATTTTTACCTGGATGTGTTTTACCTCGAAGATTACGAAAGAGTAAAAAAAGAAGGTTATGAAAGAGGGTGCGAAGAAAACGGCCCGAATTGGGAGAGATGGGAACTGTCTGCTTCATTATGACAATGCTCCAGCCCACACAGCTTTGACGGTCCTGCAGTTTGGTGATGCTTGTGCCTTATCCACCCTACTCACCCGATCTGACTTCATTGGATTTTTTTTGTTTCTGGAGATGAAGAGAAGTCTGAAAGGAAAGCTATTCAGTGTCATAGATCAAAGTGTGTCATAGCTATTCAGTGTCAAGTCAAAGAAAACACGCTAATGGCTTTGAATAATATCCTGCCTCAAGAGTTCCAGTACTGTTTTCAGCAGTGGCAAAAACATTGGGACTAGAGCATTAATTCACATGGATAATACTTTGAAGGGAATTAATGTAGAGTTCAATTTTTTTGAGTCCCCCCTTGTATATAGATATATAAATAAAGAGTTCAGAAGAAATATAAATCTTGATTATCCTGTCTGATATGTATATATTCATATATTCAATAGAAATGCACTGTCAAATAATATATGATCAAAATACTAACTTCAAAATACTCAGTTCTTCTTCACAAAAGCTTTTATAATTTTATCCAGCCTTTATTTTTGTGACCATTGTTTGTAAACATATAATTGCAGCTACAAAATTTTTCAACTAACACTAAGATTTATTTTTTCGTATTTTGAAATAGAAAGGGAGGGGGACAGAAATAATTTTGCAGTAAAAACAAAATCTAACCTTTTATTTGTTCCTCCTGTCCCTATACTTATTTAAATTTAGGAAAACTTCGTACTTGTTATAAAAAATAAAATGCAGAAAGTTCGACTGCTGTACAACACTAATTAATCATGATATTTGACATAATTTTAAATTTGCATTGAGGACTCAATCAGCAAATAAATTAGGACAATTCCAACCTTGGTTCCCCCCCCCCAAGGCAGCTCAGTGCAATTCTTGTCTAATTTACCAGTGCTTATTTATAATTTTGCTACCTTTCATATGCTGAAAGAATTTTCATGCAGGCATTTTTTTTTTAATTAGTTAAAAAGAATTTGATGCCCTTTCTATTTGTTCACTTGTTCAGTGCTTCACTTGCCTCACCTTTGTACCAGCTCTGGTTGGGCCCATTGGAAAAGTTGTGCAGTTTTTCAAATTGAAGTATATTTTGTTACTGTTAGCACTGAGTGGTCTTTATCAAAACGTTGAATGTGGCCTTTTCTGCTCATGTTGTATGTGCTGTGGCATAAATTTTGTTTCAGTGAATGGAGAACAAAGAAGTTCATTTTCGTTGTATTATGCTCTTTTATTTTGGAAAAAGTAAAAAATAAAATTTGAGCTGCATATGAAAAAAGTACTGTTTTTTATGACATAGCTCAAAAGCACTTTGAGAAGCAGAGAAATTTCAGCCTTGAATATAATGCTCACTGTAGATGAATGTCTTCTGTAAACTAGGACCTATTAAAAGAAGATATTGCTGAAGCGTTGCTAAATAAACTTTGCTAGCATTCATGGCAGGTTGCGCTCAAGTAAAAATTCAGAAAATAGGCATTCTACTATAACTATTGTCCTCCATTTAAAAAAAAAAAACTTCCCTCTCCCCAGAACCATTTCTATCTTTGTGTTTTTGTGTATAGTGGTATGTTTTATTAAATTTGCTCATCCACCTTGTGAAGTAAAACTGCTATTACGAATAACACACATCGCAAATGTATTACTTTCTTAATGAAATAATATAAGGAACATAATTTATGTTCATTTTTTGAAAAGAGCATAAGTATTTTAATTATTTGCAGGCATAACTAAAAAGATTGTAATTCATAAACAACTTCTTCAGCATGTGAAACTTGGAACCATCTCCAAAAATGCAGGAGTATTTCCTTTGTGCTCAGCAGCTGATATGCCAGACTGCAGCTCCATATATTGCACATCAGAGAGCTGTATCATAACATTTTCAGATACATTTATTCCCATAGAGTGGCAGCATTAGACAAACCTTTTCTTTTTTGAAAAATGGGTAATAACAAAAAGGGGAGGGCAATGGATTTCAGACATCAGAAATTGTCTTCTATGGAAATAAACAAAATATTTACCCAAACTAATAAAAATCTTTATAAATTTTAGTAATTTGCAAAAGTCAGGAAGAATATATTTTAAATCTGGTTGACGAGCATGTGTTAAAAAAATTAGGAGAGTCGGCAAGCACATTGCGTGTCTGAAATGAATATATTTTGTTATGCCTTTTTGTCTGATTGGCATTGCTGTTCAGTATAAGTGTTGTAACTATCTAGTTTAAAATAAAAATCCATACCATAAACTGAAATATTTTTTATTTGACACTTTTAGACCTCTCGAGATTTCGAAGTATAATCGATGGCTTCCGAAACGGGCGTAATTCTATGTTTTCCATTAGAACTGATGATTCTTCTGCTACGCAGTATTTTCAGGTATTACTTTTAGAATTCTTATCTCAAAATGTATTCAAGTAGATCCCTTTGATTAACTGATTTTTGTGTTCATAGTATTATACGCTTGGTGTCATTCTTTTTGTAGATTTCTCCCAAAAGATGGCTACAAGTTTTGTGTCCTTAAATGTTGATTGTATGCATATATTTCCAATTGCTGATTTTTTCAGAAGAGAATTTTATGAAAATATTTTTTAAATAATTGATGAGAGAGTTTAGATGAGATACTAATAGTAAAATTGTAATTTTTTTAATGCTTCTTACCGAGCAAAAGCTCCAGTTAGTAAAAATTAATAGAATACATTTTATGAAATACAAAATTTTCCAGTGGCCTAACTTTTGGGACATGTTTACACAGAACTGGGTAATGAAGTATGCTGTCTACCACTTTTAGTTAGTTATGTTTAGTTAGATGATGCCACTAAAATGCTGTTTTTAAATATGAAACTAAATAATTAAGAAAACATAAATGAAAATGATGCCATTGATTCATTTAACAATCTTTTAAATTTTCAACGCTATTAAATTGAAGATCCTTCCATTTTTATGAAACAAAAGCAGTAGTGGTCCTTTAAAAGGCTGTTTTTGCATGATTCAGCCGTGTATGTTAGAAGTAAGGTTGTCAACCATACTTTTTTCAGAGGACATTACTTTAATCCTGTTGTGGTCCTTTGAGTTCAGAAAAAATGCCAAATTTTCCTTACTTTAAAATAAAAAATCCCTTAAGTTCTCATTTCTTAAGCAGACCAGCGGTTCTAAATGATTATTCAAACTTTTAATTTATGATAATTCTGTAAAAATTACACTAATTATCAAATTATATTTATTGTTCTTGTGACATTTAATGTTGGTGTTCAGTTTAGCCGTTGAAAAACTACAGAGGAAAAGTTTTGATGTAGATATTCTGAATATTTTGACTTAAGAAGTAAGCTTATATCTCAATATGATGAATTTTTTACTTTCAAGCTGGCAGCATTTGAAAAAATTAGATAATGTAGAATCTGATGATTATTGAAGACTAAATTATTTCTTTTTTTAGCAGTTACTTATTTAAAAGGTTTGATGAAAATTCTGCATTTGACAGTTACTAATTTTAAGTTTAAGTAATTCATTTTCAACGTGCCAAAAATTTGTTGAAGTTATTGCAAATTTAAAGTTCCTGGATTTTAATGACCTTTTTAATAAAGTAACATTAATTAAAAAAATTACAAGATCCAAAATATTAAGTAGCAAATGGCATCTTATTTTAAAAAGTGTTGATTAAAATTTTTGAATATTTAAAAAATAGTTTCATATGTGTTTTCAATTCTTGGATCATCAGCATAATGTGAAAGAATTTTTAGTGCTATGTCAACTAAACGGAGAAATGAACTGAACAAAGTTAGAATTTGTAAAAAATAAATTATTTATACACATTAATTTGACAGAAAGTTGTCCAGAATCTGCTGAAAAAATGGAAAGTGATGCACATTTTTCTCAAGTCAAAAATAAGAATAAATTTTAATTTTAAAAATTAGAAATTTACTTTAGTTTAAAATTTTCAGATATTTAAAAAAGTTTTTGTGCATTTTTTAATTAATTTTTTTTAATGAATTCTAATGATTATTCTAATAGAGCATCTTCTGTCTTTAATGAGTCAGCATCTTCTGTCTTTAATGAGTCAGCATCTTCTGTCTTTAATGAGTCAGCATCTTCTGTCTTTAATGAGCTAAATTACTGAACAAAAATTTTTTCGTTTATTTTTGAAGCTTTAAAAAAATTTTTCGTTCACATGTGTTAGGAAGACACTTACACAAAATAATCATGAGTACTCATTTGCCGCCTATAACTCTTTATTGAAAACTTAATACTCAACTCGGTACTCACTCACACACACAGCGGCTCTCCGCTCAAAGGGCTTACACCGTTTCTATTGCCGCTCTCCACTCGGGGGCGCTGCTGCTAGTTGAGCATGCGCAAACATGACCCCAGCCATTGAAATGTTTATGAAACATTCAATCACTAAATCGTATGAGAAATTTCATAGTAGTTTACAAACTATAACACTAAAAATTCAATAACGTAACTATGTAAACATAGCACTTTAACTATAATACAATACATAACACAAGATATAATTCTCATTGAAAATTCACAGATGCACACTACAAAAGAATTTCACTTATACACATAATTTAGAACAATTCTCATTCGGGCATTGTCAGAATACAATTTTGCACATTTACCCCTACGAGAAATAAATCTCTTTAACGCATGTATGAAAGCTTCTGAAGTTAAATCCGATACCATTTCAATATGCACTGCTTTTAACACAAAACATACAAATATACAAACATGCATTTTATGTAAAATTCCTTTTTCTTTGGTTACGATATCTTATAAAAAATGGACCACAGAAGTCCACACCACTACAATTAAAAGGATAATCTGGTACAACTCTATTTGATGGGAGATTTCCCATTATTTGTTTACACACAACTGGTTTGTTTTTAAAACATACAATACAATAATGTACAACTTTACGACAAATAGATCAACCATTTAATGGCCAGAATTTTTCGTGCATGTGACTCAATACAATAATGCACTTGCACCAACATGCAAATATTTTTTGTGATAATGTTGAATAACTAATAATGTAAATTTGTGGCCTTTAGGTAATATTACCGGATGTTTAGCAAAGTAAGTAAGATTTGCCTTACCTAAACGGCCTCCTACTCTGAGAACTGAATCAGAATCCAGGAAAGGATTCAGATTCTTTAACTTACTTTTATGTAAGGCCGTTCCATGACGTAGTAATTGGTGGATGTCCTCACCAAAGCATTCATTTTGGGTTTCTCGTATCAGGAACAATTCTGCTTTGACCATTTCCTGCACGCTAATAATAGTTATATAATTATTACTCAATTTAAGTAAGCTATGTAAAAAATTGTTCGGAGTCACATTCAACACTGGTAAAATGTCTTTAGAGTCTTCATGAGATGAGGTTTTAAGTTTGGCACTGAACTCTTCACCTTTATCTGAGATAGCTACTGTCCGAATTGGATAGTCACTGTCCACCAGAAACGCTGGACCACACCACCACAACTTGTGATGTACTAACTTATCTGGATCTACACCTCGTGACAGATCTGCCGGATTCTGATCCGATGTCACATGATGCCATTGTTGAGCAGATGAAAGGCTTTGAATTGTGGCCACTCTATGCTGAACAAAAGTCTTAAGGTCCACAGGTTCCCTTTGTATCCATGCGAGGACTATCATTGAATCGCTCCAGTAGTAGACATGAGTTACTGCTAATTTCAAGGCAGTTAGGACTTTTTTCACTAACTTTGTTAATAAGACAGTGGCACATAGCTCAAGCCTGGGAATTGTTAGGCTCTTAAGGGGAGCAACTCTTGACTTACTCGTAATTAATCTTACTAATGTTCTCCCAGAAGAATCGCTGGATTTGCAATAAACAGCTGCTCCAAAACAACGTTCAGAAGCGTCGGCAAAACCATGGATCTCAACAGTTTTAGCTTGATCAACCACTATACGTCTGTCAATATCGATGTTATTTATGCTCTCTAGTGTCATCAGAAATTGATGCCATTCCTGATTTTCCTCAACAGGAAGTCTATCACTCCAGTCAATTTTAAGACGCCACAGCTTCTGCATAAAAATCTTTGCTTTCGCTATAACCGGACCAAGAAGACCCAAAGGATCAAATATTCTGGCAATGGAAGATAAGACACATCTCTTAGTGTACGCTGCACTAAGCTCTACTTTCACCCTAAAGGAAAAGCAATCCTTTATTGGTTTCCACGACACGCCCAAAGTTTTTGTTTCAACTGGATCGGAGAAATTATATTCTTCTCGGTTTAGAGAAAGTTCAGAATGATTTGCACACCATTTATGCATATGCATGCCTGCTCTTTGCAAAATCGCTATAAGCTGCCGTTGTAACTCTTTGGCTTCCTTTAACGTTGAAGCTCCGCATAACACATCATCCATATAGAAATTTTCGCGTAGCACAGGTGCTGCCATTGGAAAATTACTTTCCTCATCTAACGAAAGCTGTTTTAGTGTCCTCATTGCTAAGAAGGGAGCACTGACCGTGCCATATGTAACTGTTACCAGTTCATAGGTTTTGGGTGTCTCATTAGCACTATCACTCCACAAGATTCTTTGAAGGTTGTGTTGACTTTCATCTATCAGTATCATTCTATACATCTTTTTCATATCGGCAGTCAAGGCATATACGTGAATTCTAAATCCGATCATTATCGAGAATAAATCTTGTTGAATAACGCCACCATTATACTGGAGAAAATTGAGTGAAATGGCGTTAGTTGTTAAACTTGAACAGTTTAACACGACTCTTAATTTAGTACTAGTTTTTTCGGGTTTATATACTGCATGATGTGTTGCATAGTATGTTACTTCAGGTTCTTTCTCTTCTTTAACTTCCTTCGTATGTCCTAGTTCAATATACTCATGAATGAAATCTGCGATATAAAGAGATTGTCAAGAGATATAAAGAGAGTTTTTTAAGAGCAATATCCCTGGAATGACCTAAACACGAAGGATCATCTTTAAGAGGCATTGTTACTACATATCTCCCTTCCTCATTTCTCCAGTGCGTTCGCACAAAATGTTCCTCACATATAGAATTTTCTTTTCCTTTCGTTAATTCTAGATCTACACTTTCAATTTCCCAAAAATTTTTTAATGTTTTATTTAAATCCTCCCCCTGTATGAATCCGCAATGTATCTTAGTCTCATTTACTTGATCTACACTTCCACTAGCGACATAGCCAAACACTGTATTTTGTAAAAGCAATTTTGAATTTTGCGCATAAATTTGTCCTGGTCTCAATAATTCATAGAATATCTCTGCACCTAACAACATACCAATTTTCCCTGGGATATTAAAACTGTGATCAGCTAATCGTACTAAGTCTGAAACTTCAACATTTACATTGAGTACCTGATGTGGTATAAGATCTGCAATTTTTTTTACTACGAGGAAATTTATCTCTTTTTCAAAACTCCTGTTTTTATTTGCGATCCTTGTTGTAACGCGACCCTTCACTACCATTGATGAATCATTTAAACACCAGATTAATGTATTTATTTTTTCGCTTTTTAATCCTAAACGATTCACACATTGCTGGCTTAATAAACATGTTTGAGAGCCTGAGTCCAATATACATCTCACCTCTTCCCACTGCAAGCTCTTATTTTTAATCATTGCTCGAACTGTACTTAGTAGAACATTTTTTGCGTTAGCTCTTTCAAAATTAGAGGCCACGACAGATTTGTTTATGTCTGAATTCTGCATAGAGAGAGGAGGAAATGCATTTTCGCCAATTTGATTCCTGCTTGCGGTTTGCAGTTCAAGGACATTCGAAGGAGTCCTAAGATCCGGCTTATTTTTATTTTGTCTAGAAAAATGAATTAATTTATTATGTGGCTTGCCACAGAAGCAATCTCTCGCTGTGCAATTTCTTGCACTACATTCAGGGGACAAACATTTGAAACATACCTTATTTATTTTAATCACCTCTACTCTTTCCGGAACCGAAAGTTTTTTAAATTGCGGACATGAATTTAAAGTGTGGGTTTCATTATTTTTACACAAATTACGTTTAACACCTTTTTCTTCTGATAAAAACACATTCGATACCTTTCTCTGAAAACGCGAATTCTAAAACTTTTGCTGTTTGTGACCTTCATGCCGTTTACTTTCGTTCCCGTTAGAAGGTTTCGTATACCAATTATATTCACTTTTACCTTTACCCTTCGATGTTAAATAAATGTCACATTCTCGTCCTAGCTGTTGTGGTTTAAGATACGATTTTCCTTGTTTAATTGCTATGTGTGTCATCAATTCGCGATCAAGTGAACCGAATATTTTATCTGAGACAGTTAATTCACACAATGACTTTATGCAACTGACAATAATACTCGAATGTAGCACTCAATCTTGACGCAAATTGCACATAACTCTCTGAATGTAATTTTTGCGCTGTTTGAAAACTGTTTAAACACTCTTGTTCCGTAGGTTGAAATTCTTTCAACACTATTGTTTTAAGCTTATCGTAACTGCACAAGTCTTCTTCAGTTAAATAAACCATTAAATTATTCGTTCTCTCACCCAGAATATTTAAAAGAATTTCCGATTTTAGCTCATCGGCCACATTTTTGGCTTTAAACGCTTTCTCAAGGGACTGGAAAGAAAGATTAAATGACTATACTCTAGAGGATACTGGGATACATAGTGTTTTAATACTCTTAATTAAATTTTCTAAACTATCCTTTGATGGTTCTACTATCGAAAGCGACGTATTTTGAGGCAACTCCTTTCGCATACTAGCGATCTGAAGTTCTTTCTTCAGTTGGGCTAGTTTGATTTTCTCCAACTCTAGCTTAGTTTCGGTTTCGGCTTTGCGTTTCTTAGCTTCCTCAAGCATATAATCAACTACGCTTTTTACTAATTCAGGATCGGTTTTGAAAACCTCACTAGTCTCTATCAACTTCTTTAAATCAACAATTTTCGCATCTTCCGCGACGGTTAAACCTAACTCCACAGCGACGAGTTTTAATTCGTCTTTTCTTAATTTAGCAATTACTGACATATTTTAAACTATAAATAAATAAGGAAATTGCTCTTACCTCAAATCACTGGGATCGCTGAATCGCTTTAGGAATTCGATAGCAATCGTCACCCTCACTCCATAAGCATTTAGCGTATCACTATACACTTTCACTTTAATTCATAGGTCTCCGGATCCTCCATGATGGACCATGTTAGGAAGACACACAAAATAATCATGAGTACTCATTTGCCGCCTATAACTTTTTATTGAAAACTTGATACTCAACTCGGTACTTTCACACACAGCGGCTCTCCGCTCAAAGGGCTTACATCGTCTCTATTGCCGCTCTCCGCTCGGGGGCGCTGCTGCTAGTTGAACATGCGCAAACAACATGACACATAAATTCTAAATCTGTAGTCTAACAATTTATGATAATAATTAAAAAAAGAATTAATATCAATATATTTTGTAGTCTCCTTAATTGCAACTCATCAAAATTGGCAACCCTAATTACCAGTGTTGCACACCATGGTAAAAAAACCCTTATCATTTTTATTAATTCATCTCCACTCTGTTTCTACAAGGTAACATGAAAGCATATACTGTGATTTACTCTGCATGTTGTGTTCAGTCTTTAGCTTCAAAATCCTTCAGTGCGATTTAGTTGTTTAAGTATTAGAACTTCCTGCAAGAATTTAAAAATAAAAATCTTATAAAATTTGGCTTGCTTTGCCAGCATAAATTTTTTTTTATGGTGGCCACTTGCCTTTTTGGCAATGATCACCCCTAAGGCTGGAAGTGGTTGCCATTTATTGTGGAGGCACCTAATATGTGGCCACCGTTACCTCCTGTGAAGGGACGGACAATTAACATCCATGCCCTCTCCAGGATACAAACCTGGGCCCTTCGGTATCACAGTCGGTTCCCTTAACACTATACCATCTAGTTGGCAGGAAGCAGTTCCAAACTCTTTAGTATACAAATTTGTAGACTAGTAGTCAAAGACTATACAATTAAATTTAAATCTAAGCTGGCTCAAAAGTGTAACCAGGGTATCAAGTTTAAATATCGGAAGCAATAATAAAAAGCAAATAATTACAAACTTATCAGAGCTGGCAGAACTAATATAAACTGGCCACAAGGGTAGAAACATGCTATGTCTTAAAATCCCAAAATCTAACCTTAAATACTTTGTAATTCAGTTTACATTCTGGTGAGGAAACGGAAAGCAGAAGTTATAAATTTTAAGTGCTTATTAATTTAAATAACAAATCTTACAATCTATATTTACTTTATTAATCCTAGGCTAACTAATAATTCCCTGAAAACCACCAGAAGTTCTCAGGATCTTAGAGTAGTACCTAGTATCAAAAAAAGGATAATTTTATATTTCTTGACTTCCATGAGAGATATCTTATCATACTTAGTACCAATTCAAGCCAATACTTCAACAATCTACAAAAATAATCATTTTATTTACAAAAACAAAACCTGGAATGTATCGGTAGTTATTATTCATTCTACATTGTAAACTAAAACTAACATTCTTTTCTAAAAGGAGAAGCGCCCTCTAACCGCGATACAAAAATTGTTTGTGGGATTTTTCAACAATCCCCACCTCATAATTTTGCAAAAATTATCACTATTCCAGCATACAAAAAATTTAAATGTAAGAAAGCAACTTACATATCACTATCAAGTACATTTACCTGATGTAAACATAAACAGCAAAAGGGAAATTCTATAAAATCAATAAACATAGTTAACAGCATACAATCAAAATATTACTCAAAAAGTAAATATTAATTTGAATTACAAACAACAAATGTGTAATAACTAAACTAATTAACTAAAATTAATGTTAGTGAACATAAAATATAAGAAAAATATAAAAGTTACAAAATTAGTTCATTTTCAGTCTGATAGTTCAAGGGGGTATATCAATTGTGCAGGTTTCTTAAAGTCCCCTTTTTTAGTTTTTACCACACATGATCATACAAGACCATCACATCCTTTAAAAACTTGAATTATTTGACCAAAATTCCAGAGGAACTTGGATTTAGTTGTTCCTTCAAGTAAAACTATATCACCAATTTTAAGATTTTTCTTAGTTTCGGGTGTACCGAAGAAATAAGCATTTCTTAAATCAAGAAGATATTGATTTTTCCATTTCTTCCAAAACTGTTTTATAAGTATTTTCTGATATTCCGATCGTTTTATTAGACTTGTTCTTGTTGGAGAACTTTCAGAATTTCAGCAAAGTTGTTTGGATATTCATCCTTATGTCCGATCAATAGAAAATCCGCCGGTGAAGGTAGTTCAGGTTCATGTAAATCATTGTAAACGTACATCAGAGGATGTCTATTCACAATATTTTCCATGTCTGTCAGTACAGTCATAAATTCTTCAAAATTCAGTTGAGCTCTGCCTAATATCTTTTTCAATGGTTCCTTAATGCTTTTCATAAGGCATTCATAAAAAGCTCCCCATCATGGAGCAAGTTCCAAGTTTCCAAGTCAAGCCTTCATTTCCTAGAAAATTTTAAAACTCTGCTTCGTTAATTATGCTGTAAATCTTTGGCAGAATATTTGAAAGCCTTCGAGTTGTCTGAATAAAAGGTGCGACAGTTTCCTCTTCTCGAGATGAAATTTCTGAGAGCCAAAATGAATTTATTTGCGGACATATTGGAAATGAGTTCTAGATGTAACGCATGTGTAACTGCGCACGTAAACAATACGATGTATGATTTCTGAATGTCATTTCCAGACTTGATGTAAACCGGACCGGTGAGGTCCACCCCTGTAAGATAGAAGGGTGGAGTTTCAACAGTTCGGTCTTTAGGTAACTGAGCTGTCATTTGCTTCGCTGGTTTTACTGCATATTTTCGACATATTAAACAGTTCTCTAGGACTTTCTTCACCGACTGGCGGCCTTTAGGAATCCAAAATTTCTGCCTTAGTTTAGCTAAAGTTACTGCAACTCCTGCGTGCAAAATGTTATTATGTTTCCTTTTTACAATGAATTCAGTAAATTTGGAATCTTTAGGTAGAAGAACTGGATGCTTTTCGTCAACTGTGTATTTGGTTTCTTCTAATCTTCCCTTAATTCGAAGAATTTCATTTTCGTCAAGAAACGGTGCTAAGCTGAATATATTAGAGTTTGGAGAAATTGACTTGTTAGATTGAAAAGCCTTAATTTCAGGTGTGAAGAAATCTATTTGAGCTTTACGAAATATTTCAGTGTCTTGAATTTCAGAAGTACTTAATGTGCCACTATTATTCTTGCCCTTGCAACGAAGCATTTAATCCATGCCACAATTCTGAGAAATTTCAGTACATTACTGAATTTTCTCACATCCAA
This sequence comes from Stegodyphus mimosarum, assembly GCA_000611955.2. NCBI lineage: Eukaryota > Metazoa > Arthropoda > Arachnida > Araneae > Eresidae > Stegodyphus > Stegodyphus mimosarum. The sequence continues at coordinate 533,722 of KK114319.1, forward strand.
TAGTTGATCATCTTGTTTCACAATAATGTCATAAATAGATATCTTGCTACAGTGTTCTAGTTGTTCATTGTTTTTTCAAAATTCTGTTGAACTGGGCAGTTTATATATTGGTCTTGTAACCATTCTGGTCCAAACTAACAAAGTGAACAAGTTTTCAGAGAATTTACACTCAAACTTCTGGTCAAAAAATCAGCCAGATTTTTCTTACCTCTACAATGTTTCCAGTTATTAGGACTTATCAAGTCTTGAATTTCTGCAACCCTATTAGAGACAAAAGGTTTCCAGTTGCTAGAAGATCCTTTGATCCAATGTAATACGATTTGCGAATCTGTCCATAAATATATCTGTTGACAAATATGATTAGATAATTTAGTTAGATATTTTGCAAGTCTAGATGTTCCCATCAATTCTAATTGGGGTAATGTTAAATTCTTAAGAGAAGCCACTCTGGTGTCCTCGATACAATGAAACTCGTATTAATTTCACAAAATTTATTTGTGTATCTTAAATGTGCTACACATCCATATGCGTTATTGCTGGCATTGCAGAATGCATGTAAGGAAATGTTGCTATTTTGCTTATCAACATTTTGAAAGTATTTTCTGTCTATAGTCTTAAATTCAGTTTCAATACCATTTGGAAGCTGTTTGTCCCAATCAAGACCTGCTGCTTTTACCCATATCTGCTGTAGCAGGATTTTAATTCTAATCACGAATGGGGATATAAATCCATTTGGATCATAAATTTTAGCAGTAATTTGTAACACTGTTCTTTTAGTATATAACACACAGCTAGCTGAAGATGATGTTTTGAATTTAGTTTAATAGTGTCATTTTCTGTATCGCAATCAAGGCCTAAAATTTTAGCTTGCACAAAGGAAGCATTCATTGAAAAACCGTTTTTTAACCACATGTCTTTTAACTCTTTAGGATTGGAATTAAACTTGCGTAGATTCATATTCGCATGCTTTAAAATTGTAACCGCTTCAGATGACAATTGGTATGCCTTCTCTACTGTATTTGTTCCATAATATAAATCATCAACATATAAAGACGAATTCAACATTTCATAACTTTTAAATTTTTTAGTAATGTGTTTATTAATATGATACTTTATTGTAGCTTTTAGAATAAATGGACTGGTAGTAATACCAAATGGTAAGCATGTCATGTTCATAATTCTGAACGATTCACTGTTGTCATTGTGAAACCAAAGAAATTTTAAATATTTGCGTTCTTCCTCAGCAATACTTATTAAAAATGCCTTTTCTATATCAGTGGAAAAAGCGATGTTGTGTTTTCGAAATTTAAGAATGATATCTAATATGTTAGTATTTAAATTGGGTCCAACTTGTAACAAATCATTTAAGGATTTAGAATTTTCACCTTTACATGATGCATCAAAAACAGTTCTAACATGAGAAATTTCTTTATCTGCTCTTATCATTGCTTGATTTATTTCAGCAGTTCCGTCATTGAGTTGTTGTTCAATTATTTTTGTATATTCCTTACACATGTTTGCATCCTTATCTAGTCTGTCTCTCAAAATCTCAAAACGTTTCTTTGCAACATGAAAAGTATTATTTAATACATTAGCGTTAGATTTCCAAAGCAATTTATTTAGATAGCTTCCCTTATCAAAGGATAGAGTTTTCAAATTGATCAATTATTTGTTTATGTTTAACAGACAATTCTATGCTTTCTTCTGAAATACCATTTGAGTCTTTAATTCTCAAAACACTCTTAGGTCATTCCTTATCACATTATTCATAACGGTAATATTTTGTAAACAAGCTTCCGCTTTACCAAATTTTGAACCTGTAATTATCTATCCAAAGACAGTTTTTAATGCACCTAAATGTTTATTTATTGCGATTTTTTCATCTAAGATGAATTTCCAAAATATATCCGATCCTATTAGAATTTTGACATCCAAATATTTATCCCCGCAGCATGAGTCAGCGAGCTGTAATTTATGACTAGCCATGAATTCTGACACTTGTTTATCTGGAGGGGAAATGTGGTGCTAGTCATTTTTTGGGATAATGAGGGTTTCGATTTTAATTGAATACTGCATATACAGCATGTGTATCAGGGCTAGCTTTGATTTCAAATTCTATGACTGGATACTTCTTCTCTGCAGTGACCTGCATTCTGAGTGAATAGACCGATAATAATTCATAGCGATTAATTTAAGCATATAATTTTTGAGTTTCCACGATTAACTTAAGCATATTCACTAAATGTTCACTGCAAAAACTTTGTTCTCTTCCATTATCGAGTAGAAGCCTAGTCAGCTTAGAATTAAATTCTGAATTTGCAACGACTGTGCATATTTGTAAATAAATGTTTTTGGAACATGTCATACTTGCTTTACCCTGTGAAACTGAACTGACACTTTCAGAATTAGAATTCTTAAACACTTCAGTTTCCTTAGCATTACAATTTAAATTCAATGATTCTTTACTTTGGTCCTCAGTATTAGTCATTTGAGGAATGTTTTTATTTCGGTTATTGCCCAGACAAATGGAACTATGATGACTTTCCCTTTTACATTTGAAACAAGAAAGTTTATTTCTACAGTTTTTGCTAATATGATACATTTTGAAACATTTGAAACAATGTTTAGTATTCTTTAAAATTTCTAATTTATTTTGTGGTGACATTTTAGATTTAAATTAATCATGTGGTGTAGAACAGAAAATGCATGCGGACTGCGTCATATTGAATGTCATTGCTGATGGTGTACTTTTATGAATTCTTTTCATGAAAGTTTTTTGGTTTTAAAGCTTTGCATTCGAAATACTAGTTTTTTCTAATGGTGTTTGAAATTTTGTTTCCTGTTCATTTGAATATTTCTTGTGTATCAAAAATAAGGTTTTTTCTATGCTTTCAACTTCTGTTTTTAGAATATTGATTATTTTCGAAACTTTCCAATCGTCATCTATTCCGCATCTTTTAGTGATCTCTAGAACACTATCTTGCGGTATTAATTAATTAATATGCGACATAATAGAGAACCATACGTTTCTGAATTTATTCCTAAGGCTTCTAAATTGCAAACTTCTGTTTGACAAGTATTCAACAATTCTCTAAGCAGAGAGACGTCTGTTGATTTCCTAACAGGTGTTAGATTCAACAGTTTATTCAAGTGAGAATTAACAATCAAAGTTTTTTGCCCAAATCTTTAAGGTTTCTATACGTTAGATAAATCTTCATTTCTGTGTATCAGGGATTCAAATTGATCCCAGAATCTTTGCCAATCAGCAGGATCGCCATCCAATCTTCTTACTGTTAACTATGGTAATTTAACGAATTGTTTTTCTAATTTTAACGAGCTAATAGGTTGATGTTATGTTCTTTGTGTATTTGGTTTACATTTAGTAATAGCAGCTTTCATGATACTCATCACATTTAATAATTTCGGTTTCAGTTTCGTTAGCATCCGTAATTTGACTTTGAATTTCAAAATCTATTTCTTTTAACTGTTTAAATTTCAAATTTATTTGTTCTGTAAGTTCTTCCAACTCTTCTTCTCCAGTTTCATTTTCTAAAATTTTAGTTTCGATGTAAGAGATCTAAGAGTAGTTCTTTTAGCTTTTGCGATTTCCATTTTGAAATCAATTTCTAACAGTTCTTTCAAATTAACTTGATATCTTCATTTAACTAAATTTCTCTTCGGATTTTAATTGCATAAGAAGAGGAGTTAGAAGTCATTTGCAGGATAAGAGTTGTTTAGTCATCAGTTCATTCAAACGGAACAAAAGGAGAATATTAAATCTTACTTTGAATTATCTAGATTATTAATCTTACTTGGAACTTATTAATCCAAAGGTATCCAAAGGTAGCAGCACATAATTAATCCAAAGTTAACAACACTTTTATATTACCATATTCTTTATTCAAAGCACAAACAGTTTATTCCCAGCGTAATCACCAAAAAATATCATTTTATATTTTTTGACTTCCATGAGAGATATCTTATCATACTTAGTACCAATTGAAGCCAATACTTCAACAATCTACAAAAATAATCATTTAATTTACAAAAACAAAACCCGGAATACATCGCAAACTAAAATTCTTTTCTAAAAGGAGAAGCGCCCTCTAATTGTGATACAAAAATTGTTTGTGGGATTTTTCAACACCTAGTCCTTTAAAAAGTTGTAATTATTCAAATTATATGTGCATAAATTACATGTATAAACAGTTTATGTGTATTTTTATGTAGCCAGTTTTTTATATGGAGTTCTAGAAATGTTTACTTCATGCCAGAACTTGGAAATATTAACTTTGGAGTTGTAATGATTAGGTGTTGATCAAGAATGACACCATGTTTAAAAGATTGTGAAAAAAATTGCCTCTGAATTAAAATACTTAAACTGAAATAAAAATCCTAATTTTTTTCATTGATTTTTGTTTTCTAAAGCAATAAAAACAGTTTTCCAAAATAATTAGAAAGCAAAATATTCTTTTTATGAAGATGGATAAATAATTGTGTTTCAGTTTTATGGGTATTTGTCACAACAACAGAATATGATGCAAGATTATATTAGAACATCAACCTACCAAAGAGCTATTTTAGCAAATCTGGATGATTTTAAAGATAAAGTAAGTTAAAATTTTGAAGTGTAATTTCATATTTTAGAACTTGGGCAGCAAAAAATTTGATTTTATATACCATATATATATATATAATTATTCCTATGTTATAATTCTTTAATTGAGTTATATCTTTTTAGTGTAAAATGACTGCCCACTTTTGTGAATAGTTTGTTGTAACAAAATCATTTGTTTGTATTATATGTTTAATATAATATTTTGGTGTATATGTATAAATATGTTTAATACTAATGTGCTTTCTGATTAGCTACATCCCATTGAAAAGTTGTTCTTGATAACTTTAGATGGCATTTATGAACATTGGGGACTTAATTTTTTGCTGAACTAATGCACAGAAGGCAACGGCCATCCCCAAAATGGCGGTGCATTAAGAATTCCATGCAAGAGCAATCAATGAATCAGATTAGAAAGGCAAGAAGCATCAATAATAAAACAAGTACTTAGTGGACGCAACCACATTGGTATAAATTTGTGATTTTTTACAGTTAAAAACTGAAGCAAGTTGAATGCAAGTTGGTGGTTTTCATAATAATTTTTAAAAAGATTCCCAAACTGTTGATATTTATTGTAAGTTGGCAAACATTATAAACACATGAAAACATATTTTAGCGATTTAAAATACAGATTTTAATTATTAAATAAGGATTATGGTATAAATTAATAAATAAAACACTTAAATTTGGCTTGAAACCTTTCTGTAATTTTTTGCTCTATTCTTCTCTCAAGGTATACAATGAAATGTTTTTCCATCAGGGAGTTTTAGCAATGCCACCTAGACTGCAAAGCCAGAAAGCTTCACTTATGAGTCATCCCAGTTAGGTTAACGAAGTTACATTAGCACAAAAACCAAATAGTTTCAGAAACAACTTACAATTTTTTTTTCTTTTCTTTTTTTAACTGTTGGCGTTTCATTTAAATTTGTTAATAATTACTTTCCTTCTTTAAAGCAGTTTGGTTAAAAATGCATAAAATTGCTTTTCATAACTTCACTAATGTAAAATTTTTAAATTCATTTTTATGAATATTAAACTAATTTTTTTTTGCACAAGCTAACATTAATAACAAATTATTAGTTTTTTATATTTCTTTATTGCATTCATTATTACTTAGAAACAAGCAATCTTGATTTTTAAATTTTCATTTCATTCTTTTTAAAATAAATTCTAATAAATTAAAGTTATATTTCAGCGCAGCAAATGTTAAACTATTTTTTTTCTGAAAGGTGTTATAATTATTATCAAAATCATATTATATATTTTTCACATACATTAACTATACTTTCACCTTATTTAAAAATATTTTAAATAATGTCAGACTTAGAACTTTTATATTGATAACACAATGTAATTTAAAAGCGTTTTTAAAGAAAAAACTAATTTCACTGAAACAGCACAAGTATTTTTTTTTATTTTTTTATTATTCACGAAAACATAAATACAAACTAATACTCAGAATCACAAGAATGAATACAATTTGAAAAAAATAATGCAAATATAATACAAAGGATCTGATCTACTAAACAAAATTAGAAATGTGGAATTAATTCAAAATTATTCGATATGTGGGATTTTATGCACATTTTCTACAGTGATCTCATAGAAAGTACAAAAACTGAAAAATATTTAAATTGCAATTTAGAACATAAATTATAATTGATAGCTCATTTTGAAATGAGAAAATTTACAAGAAGTTAAAGTTTTATTAAAGTTTTTGGATTCATTTACAAGAACTGGAGTAAAATATATCTATAAGGAGCTAATTATAATTAAAAATAAATTATGATACAAAGTATATTGTCATGACGAGTCGAATGAATAGCATAGCATTTAGAGATTTGAACTGCTTCAATGGTTATAAAAATTATTTATTTAATAAGAATTAAGTAGTAGCAATGTCTCTGTTCCTAAACCAGATTAATGGTTGAAAATGAATTATAAATTATGATTTAAAAAATTTAGAATTTAAAAAATGTCTCTTTTGAAGCTATTTCAAAATTGTAGACATATCTTTAAACCTCAGGAATTTACTTCTAAATTTTTATGTACTATTTATGCATTTTTAGACATTATTATTAAAACAAGTTAGCTACTTTTTAGACTAACTGTAAATTACTTTTTTATTTACTTTATCAAAGTTCATAATTTTCTTTTTTTACACGCAGGTCTTTTAAAATCATTTTTTGTTTACAATAGTTGTTTACATTTTGTTTGTAGAGGATTTAATTATGTTTTCAGTTGTGGGATTGAAGGAATGGCCGTTTACACATGGTTCAGTATCCAAATCCTCATTTGATATCAAAGCATTCAGAGTTAAATTTACAGCTAAATTTCTTTGGGTAGGTTGTTTTAAGAACTTACTTGCAAGCTCTTGAGATACAAGTTTTTGTACTACAAGAAAATTATATAAAACAACATTTAAAACTAGAGGCATAGGATACAAAAGTCCATCCCTATATAATTTTCTGATTAAATTAAACTCTGAAAGGATATTAAGTTCCCTATCAATAACACAATTTATTTTGCAAAATTTGCATGGATATTTTTTAAAGGTAGAATAAAGGCAGCAACTAGCTATATAAGTTAATATGGGAACATATGGCTGAGATTCTACTCGGATACTACAAGAGAAGATGTTTCCACAAGGGATAGATCAATGAAATCAATGTTTTTCTCCTCACAATTATTCCTTTCATTTATTTCAATAGCAATATTTCCAAAAGTACTTGAATTAAGCTTTAAAGGTAATAAGCTTTGAATTTGCAGTTTTGACTCAGATTCATAAACCTGTGTAATGGAAATACAGTACTGTGAACCAGAAAGTTAGCGATACTTGCCGAAATGAACTTCGAACAAAATCCGTTTCTATTTTACCAGGCAAAAATAATTCAGGCCTACCTCTTTGATGCAGTACTTGCCCAGTTCAATAAGTGCATATGTTGTGTTCCTCAGGGCATCATAGTTTCTTTTGACAAGCAACCAGTGCATTTTGCATCTTTCCATTTGTCCAACCAATTTAAAAAGTTATTTAAATACTCAAAACTTGAGTCTACATCTGAAAACCTTAGTGGTTCTTAAAAAGAACATTTCAGTCGTTTACCTTTAAGAGGTGTTTTTGTATTTACTATATACCACCACCATATATAAATAATATTTATATAATTAGATGTTGATTCATAACTATCCAAATTGTGCTTATTACCTAGTTCTGTTATGGCTGTGATTACCCAGTTATTAAACACTTGTGAAATTAATTTAACATTCTGTCTTTCAAGATTTAAAGGCCATAAAGCTTTAAGAGTTAAACCATAGCCATATTTAATTAAACTATCAAATTCGAGATCATGTAGTTTTCTTAATGTATTAAATGAAGCTGCATTAAATACTTCACTGCCAACAACATTAAATGTAGGAAAATACATAAAGAAGCCATCATTTTTTTTTTTTGCCCAATCCAATTGTTGCGAATATATTTTAACAAATGAACAGGATCAATGACAAAAAAAAAGGGGGGGGGTTTGAATGGTTTATATGGATTTTGGTATATAATTTCATGCTTCTCACTAAAGAAGGACATGGCTTTCTTGTTAATGCTATTATTATCAATAACCACACAAACTACCTTAAGGCCAATCTTTTCAAGACCTACAATTACATCACTTAAAATTTCAAACAATTTTTATGCACTAAATGATTTTATTGGCAGGATGTGAACAACATCTTTGTAAGATGATAATAAGCTTCTAATCATAAATGTATATGCTGAAGAAGCAGGAAATGCACTGTCATATGCAGAACCAACAGTATTACCACCTTTAAAATCATAAAAAGGTTTTAAAGCTTTGAATTATTGTTTAATATACTTTAAGAAATAGTGCTGCTGCTGCTTTTCAGACACATTGACATTTAGATTAGAACATATGTTTCATAGAGTAACAGTATGAGGCATAATCAAATTTCCAGAATTTTGCATAAATTTATAAGCATGGGGTAAAATTGAATTTAAAATACAGGCAAAAATTAAGAAATGGGAAGAATATCTTAAACGTTATTCTTCCCATTTCTTAATTTTTTACGTTGTTTTGGAAGACACAGCAAATTCAGCTGCTCTTTTAAAAATGTTAAAATACATTTTTTTATCATCTAAAACAATGGGCTCTAGTTTATCCATAAATATATTAATAAAATTAATTGTAATTACAATACTTTCTTGAGCTGCTGCTTCTAGAAATTCAAGTGCATTTAAAATATTATTAATTTCATGAATACTTTTAACATGCATGGGTAACTCAATATCATTTAACACTTTTAGTTCTGCAAATTGGTGAAATGCTGATAACTGCATACCATTATTGATAGAAATACAGTATTTAAATACTGGAGAAGGACTTATTTCAAAAATTCCAATAACAATTGTATTTGATTTCATGACAATAGTAAATTTTTGCAGTTTAAACAACTTTGTAATTCACTGAAAGTTGTAAACATTGATTTTGAATCCTCAGATTTTTTTGACATAATGCTTTTGGAAATAACCATTTGTAACTGTCGGTTTTCATGGATTGTTTGTCGTTCTTCAACACTTTCTCTTATGGATACATCAGTGGGTAAACATGATGGGGCACCAGGAAGTTTTGTTGGAACTGCATCTTTCCGTAATCTTGGGATTTTTAATGGAGCTGATAATGTTTCACCAGTTTCTTCGAGTTGTATATATGTCTCCTTTTCAATATCACAAGGGCTAAAATGAAGTTCACACACCTATAAAAAAATTAATTAATTTGTACTTAAGAATCTGTTATACATAAACATACATTTTGCAAGATTGAAATCGGTTTAAAATCAATTCATAACTGCATTTTAAAACTTATAACACTGAACTTTCAGAATATTTTTTTATTTGGGTGTTAATACTCATTCACTATCTGAATTTAACCTGTTATGCACAAAACAACCAGACACAATTACAGTTTTAAATCCAGAGAATCTAGTTTTTTGCCCAAAGACATTTAATGTTTTAGCAAAGAATTAAGGTGATAAAATAATTATGAATTCAAGAATTTATAATGCATCAGATGAGTTTATAATGCGTCAAAGAATTGAAGATTATAATGTAATTTGCAATGTTTGCATAAACAAAAATAAAATAAAATACGAAATTTCACTAGTAAGTTAAAAAATTTATTTTTTATTATTTTATATCGTACTTTGACTACATATGTATGATTTGTACATCATGTAATACAACTAATAGTACAATACCCCTGTAGAAATACCTCGAATAATGTTTTTAAAAATATACAAGAAAATCATGTACTACAAGAAATTTAAGCAAATAATGTGACAAATTATTTATTACGGCAGTATATAATTTTACAAAAGAATATCGTATCTTAAGTAAGTAAATACTATTAAAAATATTGACATTAGTAATAATAAATATAAATTAATTTGCCTTAGAATTTTTGGTTGGCTCAAAATTGTGTCGTTTTATTGAATAAATCTATTTCTTCAATTCAGAATCTCTTGGAAAAGAAAATACGTGGACATGAGGTCCACCATTATAATTCCCTTTACATAGGGGTACACAACATTTAAACACATAGTGAAATAGTATAAATAATATATAATAAATAAGTGATGATGATTTTAAAACACGTGCAAGTGCAACGGTCATACCACACATCGACGAAGTCACACCTGCAGCTTCGTTCAGCGCCGCTAAGCCTAAGGTTGATGACTCATAGCTTCATTCTCGTACCAGTATTCTGACTGTGTAGTCTAGGTGGCGTTGGTTGTAGAGACTCAACATTGTGCAAACCTCGGCAATATGGGTTATCTACCAAACGCATCTTTTAGTTGTTCTCTTTAGAGATTTTGAGACAATCTGTATTTTTGATGAAAATGTTTGCAGTTTCTTCCATTGATGCCAAATTCCATTACCACTTATAATAAAATTAAGGCAGAGAATATTACAATTAGCAATAAAAATCTTTAGAACTTCAAATGGTACAAAAAGAACCCATATGAAAATGGCAACATTACTTGAGTGAAGGATTGTTATAGGATGACTGGCTTAAGAATGGTTATGTTCCATCGTTTCCGTAGTTTTTTACATTCTGAAAATGTAGCCACTTCTAATAAGGTGATCGATAGTACTTAAGAACCAAATGCTTACTTTTTTTGAGAATTTTTTGGCACTGCTCTTCTCCCTGTGTATACAATGATCTGTTTTCACTTTAAAGAAATCAATGAACTGCCTATATTTGGCATCCACACATTTTTGGTTCTGTGAATCGACAGAAACAAACATGTGATGTGTACTTGAGTTGCAACATAGCTATTTGGGTAATATTCTGCTTTCCCTCATGTATACTGTTTTTGACTTTTTGTCAGAAGGTGTGGATAGATAATCAGAAAGTACCAATATACATATACAAATATATAAATTAAAATTTTATTGCAAATGAATATAAAAAAAAATAATTTCTAAAATACTCTTAAAATGTGTGAAGTCTTGTCAGATTTAATTTGGTTTTAAGGCAGAATGAATATTTATATTAATGCAAATTTAATGTAAATGTGTCCTTTAGAAAGAATTAGGATATACTAGATTTAGACATTGTGCTTATTTTTCATATCCAGGTACGCAGATTTTGTAAGTAATTAATACTTTCAAACAGCTAATGAATTTTTACTTATCTTGTTTTATGGATTGGATTTTGCTGCATCTTCTTTAAATAAACAGAAATGAATTATTATCAGTGTATGAATTAATGTGGATTTCAAATATAAAAAAAGCATTTTTGCTGTTAGTAATGGGGTGTTTTGACCCCCCTCCCCCCTCATTTAATATTTTCTAAGTGTTTCCCAAATTTTTAAACATTATGATCTTCAAGCTTTTTAGAAAAAAGAACGTTGTTTTCTACAAATTCTGTTAGAAAAGTTGCTCTGTTTGAAAAAGAAAGAAGTGACGAAAAAGCCCAGCTGCTAATCTCATCTGTTGATGAAAAATAAGAACAACTGTGAAGTAATTTCCTTAAAAACTGGGTAAAAATTGATTGGAATTAGAATCATTAACTAGAAGATTTTTATGAATGGGAAATACTTCCAGGAACTCAATTTTGCCAACAGATGTTTTTTGGATAACTATGGTTACAGAAAAATGGAAAGTATGATTTTCTGAGCACTAGTTTCAGGCAACAGAATATTTACATTCTGACCATTTCTATTTAACTAGGCATTTCACATTCAAACCTTATGTTTTAGAATGAAAAGATGAATATTTGATGAAAGTGTAGTTTGATCTTTTTTTTTCTTTTTAAGTAGAAGAAACTACCTAATAAAATGCTGTATTTTACTGGGGGAAAATATTGCATTTAATTTCAGTACAAAAAGAAAAGTTAGGGAAAAATAATGATACAATTAATGCCTATTTGTTTTTTTGAAGGATGTCAGTAGCCAGTATATCAGATACTCACTTGAAACAAAATTGACAAACTAGATGTGTCTATTTTAATAATTGTACAGTTTATATATGTGACAATTACTTGTATATGTCTTAATACCAGATTATGAGGTCCTGCCAAATTGTGGGGAAAAAAGGGGAAGTCGTATTTTTTGAGTAAATATGGTATATTTTATTTATATAAAATTGAAAAACCCTTATAATTTTAATGAAAGAATTTTTTATATTAAAATCAGTAAATTTCTGTTTGTGATTTCAGTTATTTAGTGTATGCTTACAATAATCAGATAATCAAATTTTAATAAATTATTAGCATAAATTTTAGAAAGAATCTTTTTTTATAATCTATAATAAGTATTTAAAAAAATAATGTAACCGAATTTAATTATTGATCATCTGCACAGAGTTTTTAATGTAGTTTTTAAAATAACTCTCTATCAAAGCTGTGTGAGTGTCAGCCTTTTTTACTTCCTTCTACAGAGTGCAAGTATTGTAACCATGAAAATTGACAGAAATATCCATTTTGACTATTTTTTGGTATGACGTCTACACATACAGACAAAATAAAAGATTCTTTTTCCTGTAATGTATAAGATTGTAAAATATATTTTTTCAGGACATTTGTATATACGTATGTATGTATGCATTTCGCATAACTCAAAAATGATTAGCTGTAGAATATTCAAAATTTTGTATATGGGACTGCTATAACATTTTATTGTTCACTTAGCTCTTTTATTGCAATCGACAATTCTAAAGTGTATATATATATGTATATTGGAATAAATACAAATATTGTTACAAATTAGTGGAGCAGACACTAATTATTTTGCAATAATAACCTGAGTGGAAAAAAGATGGCATTACATTGTATGACAGCACAGCTGCAATCATCTGTAATCATCATGAAGACTAAATATCCATTTTTATTTCTGAATGGGAACAGTTCTTTAGACATATTTTTTTATTGTTTGATACAACACTAGGAGTGCTAAATGCACCATAATTTTATATACACAGTTACATTTTAGAACAATAGAAGAATGCCGCTAAGCGAAGAGAACATCATTTAAAAAGCAAGCGTAGATGGCAAAAGAGGATTTGCACAACGCAGCTAAAATATTTGTAGCTCAGAAATTGAGTTCTGGATAGCGATTGGGGAAGAGTTTTTGCATTGCAGAGAAAATGATGATACAAAATGGTGCAATACAGATCCTTGAAGAGGGGATGTATTTAATTAAAATTAAGAATTATTTTTGTGACTTATCTTGCGTGTCAAACATCAGAGCAAGCCCACGAATTTCATTATGCAAGGATTCCAAGATTGTGCCTGTCGCTGGCAAGAGCCTTGAGTACCATACAGGTGACAGTATGACTTCGCTAAATTGAGCCCCAATTTTGAAGGAGAGCATTCTGGATGAGTGGTTTTAGAAAAGGCTTTTGAGCAAAATTTTGAAATAAAAAATAAATAAATAAAGCATTAGAGTGTAAACAAAGGAAGAGAAATATCATGCACTGTTTACAATACCAATGAGACAGTAAATGAATTACTTCAGGCACAGTCTGAAACCTAAAGACAGGATAGTCTTTAGGTTTCAGTATGCCCTGTCATTTGGTTCATGAAGTGTAAATATTATGAGTGTCATGAATGTAATATATAAATATCGTGGATTCATTCATGAACTTGATGAACTATTTAAGTCATGAATATATAAAAACACCTAAAAATATAATGTATCGAGACTAAACAAAATATGATGTAATCTGTAAACTAAATTTAGAGCTCGATTTTAAATTCTCTACAATATAAGTTCTTGAAACATTTTCTCCAAACAGTATAAAAGTGTCCTGGATACTGAGTCTGAATTTGTTCACAAAACAGTTGAAACAGAAGTTCTTTAATAATCACATATAATAAATTTGGCATTCTGAAAGTCTTTCATAAAAATATATGGTAATGAATATAAATAAAATTATTTTTACTATATAGTCATAAAATTCTATTGAAATTAATATTTATTTACTGTTTGTAAAAGAAAATAGATTTTCTTATTGTAGAGCAATGTAATAATTAATACACAGAAATGAACAAATACAATAAGATATAGTAATAAAACTTTGGTGAAAAATGAGCAGATCCTCGACAAGCGAAACAGCGTAACTACTTGCTGATGGCTATGGAATGCTGAAATGCAATACAGTTGACATAAAAACCTCCATTCCTTATACGAGGCTTTTAGTATTGTGTGAAAAAAGTTTTTATTTACTTTTTATAGCCATAAAATTCTTCATAATACACACTTGTAGTAATAATAATAATAAAATAAATACACATAAATTAAAATTCAAGATATGATGAATAACTTGTATACCCAAGTTATGTCTTACAAATTTAGAAAAACAGAATTTTACATTAGAGTACAATATTTATAGTAATAAAAAGAATTTAGATTAAAGATTAAATTTAGATAAAGTAATAAAAAGGATTTAGATTAAAAGCCTCATTGAGAGAATAAAGTCAAAATTTTAAAGAAATTTGTCACAATAAGGTTTTAGAATCTTCATTATCATATTCGTTCAGACCTTTCAAAATAAAAGAGGAAAAAAAGACGTCTCAAAATATAAAACTTTTGAATGCATCCATTAATTAATAATCATAACAAATTTCAAAATCGTATAAATAATTTTAATTCCATTTAACATCATTTAAAATAGTTTTACTGAAATTGTGCTATTTACTATCTTTAAAGCATGTCTAATTTACGTATTTTGTACAAAACTAGGGAGACCCCATAACTTTCTCTAATGTACAAAACTAGGAGACCCCATAACTTTCTCTAAATACTAACATATCCATCCAACTAGTGTTCTCCAAGGGGTGCTATGGCACTTATTTGAAAAGTTCTCCATTTCTTGTTTCAATGCAACTGGCATTTTTTAACAAACTGTGTTATACGAATAAACTGTGTCAGAACATTTCCTTATGTATCCGTTCCATGTTAAACTTCACTCCATTATACACTGGTGAAATAAATTAAGAGAATTTGCATATTTTATCCAATTACACGAAAAGAAATGAACTGAAGGAAAAACCACTGCTTCTAGATAAAAATGCAAATCTTGTACAGCAAATACGTAAGCGTACACATGTGTGTAAGGCGAAGCTAGCAGAAAAACAGGTTTTATAAGTGCTTGGAGGGTAAGATGAATTCCTTTCACTACCACACCTCAGCGAATTTCTTGGTGTTATCTTGTAGCAGTCAGTTAAATTCACATCGGAACAGTAAAAATGAGTAACCACCAATGTTTAGATGATGGAATGAGGTGGCGAATTGTGGGGAGGCTAGAGGCAGGCTAATCACAAGCCCAGATATGCACAGAGTTTAATTTAACGCCCAACTTCGTGTGTAACATATGGATACAGTTCCAGGATACTGGATCCATCGAGAGAAAGCCTGGACAAGGTCATCCAAGAGCGACGAAGGCCAGAGAAGATCACTATTTGTCTATTTTAGCGAGGCGTAATAGAGGGGCCACAGCTTCTCAGTTCTCTTGGGACCTGTATGCAACCATAGGAACTCATGTAACAAGGGTGACTGTTTCCAAAAGACTGAATGAGAGAGGGTTGTTTGCTAGAAGACCGGCTGTTTGCGTCCCGCTTACGTCTACGGACATCATAGTCTGATTAGCATGGTGCAGGCAGCATAGTGTTTGGAGTACGGAGCAATGGGCAATCGTTCTGTTCACAGACGAGTCCCGTTTTAGCCTAAACATCGATTTTCGGCGTACTTTCATATAGAGAGAGCCAGGGACCCTCCAGTGTCCACAAAATCAACAATTATGGTGATGGCGGTGTAATGGTCTGGGCAGGCATCATGTTGGATGGCCGCACACCTCTCCACGTATTTGACAGAGGCTTTGTGAACTGGTGTGAGGTATAGGGATGAGGTCTTGGAGGCTTCTGTTCGCCTTTTCTTGAGTCAGTGGGCCCGAAGTTCATCTTACAGGACAATAACACGAGGCCACATAGAGCTCTTCTGGTCGACGAATTTCTCGAAAGTGAGGATGTTCGCCAAATGGATTGGCCAGCCAGGTCTCCAGACCTCAACCCTATAGAGCGTGTCTGGGACGCTCTGTGAGGGCAATTGAAACTCACAAACCCCCTCCAAGAACCATCCAGGAACTGAAAACAGTGTTGCTGAGTGAGTGGGACCAATTTCCACAGGCACTGATAAACTGCCTTATTTTCAGTATGACATCATGCTGCAAGGCCTGTATGGCTTTAAGAGGGGATCATAACCGCTATTAACCCATTTCTTTTGTGTATTCTGTAACTGCTGTTTCAGACCTTCAGATTCCCACAAGAGTTACACTCGAACATGTGTGTCTATTATAACTATTGAATGTTGATTTTGTTTGTATTATATAAACCTATGTTCACACCAAATTTTATTAATCTGTGAAGTAGTTCTGGAGATCGTAAATCAAATATGAAAATTATCTTAATTTATTTCACCAGTATAAAATCGATTTTGGTAATCATCCACCAATCAAGCAACATCCAAGACGTCAGCCGATTGCGAAACGGGAAGAAGTACGAAAACTTTTATAGGTCATACAAGGAAGCAATGTCATCGAACCTTCAGCAAGTCCCTGGGCATCTCCCGTCGTCTTGGTGAAGGAGGAAAGACGATTCAGCCAGCTTTTGCGTTGACTATCGCCGGTTGAACGAGGTTACGAAGAAAGACAGTTACACAC
Organism: Stegodyphus mimosarum; assembly: GCA_000611955.2. NCBI lineage: Eukaryota > Metazoa > Arthropoda > Arachnida > Araneae > Eresidae > Stegodyphus > Stegodyphus mimosarum. Next base: position 550,566 of record KK114319.1, read on the forward strand.
TATTAAAATTTAAATATTTTCTATATTATGGTGAAAAGACAATTTTGTATCTATTTTCTTTACCAGTGTTCAAAATTACTTCCCTTAATTTCCTATTGTACTCGAAAAATACTATTTGTTTACCATGTTCTACACCAGTTTTTCAAAATTTCAGCATAAATTCAAAATTATAATAATTTAAATGTTTTAAAATTTATTACTTAATTTTATCAAACATAATTATGGAAAGTTAAATCTTTTGATACTATAAAATTTTAGGTTTTCATCAAACAGGGCTACATTAAAAAAAATAATAATAAAACAACATTGCATGTTAAAATTTCAGAATAGAACCAATTGATAAATAAATAATTTGTAGTATAATTGCAATCGGGAAAGCAAAATCGAAAATTTTTTCTCACATCCAAACTTGAAGTAGATTGACCCAGCATTGGAATGTTGGTACACCGAATCTTTGAAAACACTCAATGAAGCATTTTATTGGACACTGGATTAATTTTAAACAGTTGGTCCTAGGTTGCATTTTTAAGCACTCGCTGTACATCTGTGATACGTTTTTTTCCACTTCTTATTGCTGTTGCTTTCCATTGCATTTATTAAATCAGAGACTTAAATCTTGAAGAAGGGCTTACTTTTCACTTTAAATATTTAAAACTTATTACACACTTTTTAGAAGAATTCAATGTGGGTGACTAGTCGATTCCCAGCTGCTCACATAGAATGACAGAGCCATGTAAATATCTTAAGGGTTAAATGAGCTGGCTGAAATTTCTCCATTAGAGTTTCATAACACTAGGAAATTGTGCTGTCGACTAAAAGAGTTGCAATAATTTATTGGTATGATGAAAGAATTTAGTAAAGAAGACACCAGTTATTTTTCAGTCATGGCCAGAGTGGAAAGATGATGGCATTACAATGTATAACTATGCAACTGCAATCAACTATAGCCATCATGAAGACTAAATATCCATTTTTATTTCTGAACAGGAGCAGTTCTTGAAAGACAGTTTTCCCTTGTTTGGTACAACACTACGAGTTCTACAATTTTATATATGCAGTTACGTTTTAGAACAGTGGAGGAATGTAGCTAAGTGAAGAGACATCATTTAACAAGTGTACGTGGCAAAAAAAGGATACTCACAGCTCAAAAAAAAGGGACTGAAGTATTTATAGCTCATAAGTGCTGGATGCAGGGTTGCCATGCTACCCGGAAAACCGGAAAAAGTCAGGGAATTTGAAAATTAACCAAAAAAGTCAGGGAATTCAAATATTTTAGTCTAAATCTGGAAAAGTCAGGGAATTTCATACAGCGATCCTCCAGAAAAGCGAGTTTTGAGCCAATGTTGGAAGCGATCACTTTCTTGGCGCATGCTAGCATCACTTGGGCAGCTGGCATAGAGCTAATTCTTGCAGCTCCAAACAGATTGTCTTTTGTAAAGGCTTCCAGTGACTTTGGTTCCCAGTAACCTCGAAAATCGAAAGACTCGCATGTGCATGTGCAATGCATGTTGAATTAAAAAAAGTAAGTATTCTTGTATCAAACAAATCGGTTTAATTCTAATATAGCGGTATCATGGAGGTTAGAATAGCCTCCGTGTATGATACACATGGGATTTGGTGACATGATGATGAGCAGTAAACAGGCCATTTTGGTGTTGGCGACAGTTTTCAAAATCGTGCCAAGACCGTAGCGTATACTATGATTTTACTGCAAAATCTTTTAAATACTTTTTTTCTTTTTATGCTTTTTATACTTTCTTATTTTTTTATTTATATATACCAAGGCTTATTTGTCATTTTGCAGTAAAATAAAAAAATAGTAATCAGTCATCTAGGCTAACCATTTAATGTAACTATATTCGCCAAAATATCGTTGATTATTGTAATTCAGTTTTTTAATTATTTTAATGTTGTTCATATTATTTAATGTTGCTTCTTCCCCTTAAATTTATTTATTATTAGTAAATAATACTTTCAAATTTCAGGAAATTTCCTCTGGCATAATCCTGAATTTAATTCTAGCAGTATGTTGACATAACATCACAAAATTCAGTGCACATATTTTTTGCTTATGTATTCAGCTAAATAAATATAAAATGCCTGAACTTATTTAAAAATATTATTAAATAGATTTCTTTCTTTCGTTTAGCTGCAAAATGTCGGGGGGGGGGGAAGGCATTTTTTTATCCACGTTGGGCAGATTCTGATCTCAATTCTTCAGTGGAGAAAAGATAGTAATCTTTGGGAATAATATAAAAGTCATATGTAATTAGCAAATTTTTGTGTTTTCAAGTGATACCATAATTAATTTACCTCTTAGCACAGCCAACGCGCATTATGTGGATAGGCTGGAATTTTCTTAAAACACACCTGGAAAAGTCAGGGAATTTCATTCTCCTGTTTGAGTGACAACCCTGTGGATAGAGATTGGGGAAGAGCTTATTCATTGCAGATATGTTGATGCAAAATGGTGCAATATTGATCCTTGAAGAGGAAGCACATTTAATTAAAATCCAGAATTTAAATTGCTTTTGAAAATTGAGCCAGAAATTTAATCCAATTAAATTAAAGAATAATTTTCCTTCATATTTTGATATCTTACGCACTCAGACACACGAATGTGTACACATACACACACACACTTACCCAGCTTGTCCTTAGCTGGGCCTTTATTTTTGCAATTGTTGGTCATATACAGAAGTGTTTTAAATGACAAAAATATTCATGTTTTTTAAACATCAAATTAAAAAAAATAATTTTTAACAAATCACTTTTAATGCTAGCTCCGAGTTCTTATACTTGAGAAAGTTTTATATTCGTTATGAAAAAAAAAAAAAAAAAAGCAAGAAGTTTGCCTCCCCCCATTTGCAATTTTTTTTTGTCATTTTCAACTTGGCTCAAGAGATCAGTTAATTAAGACTAATTCGAGGAAATAAGTTTATATGAAATGCAGCAAAAAATGTGTTGAATTTAATTGGCTATACAGGGGAGTCATGTGTTGTGCACATCAGATTTTCTTTTATTGTGTTTGTCAACTAGATGTTAGGATTTCTGAGAGAGAAGTTAATTGATACAGAAGGGCTGTTTGAATAATGACTCTTTCTTTTTTTTTTTTTTAAAGATTGTACTCGATGTCGGTGCAGGATCTGGCATATTGTCATTTTTTGCCGCCCAAGCCGGTGCTAGGAAAGTGTATGCTGTAGAAGCTAGTTCGATGGCAAAACATGCAGAGGTAAGTTTTAGCATGAGAAAATGTTCTTTCCATTCTAATTTCTGTTTTGTTTTTAAAATTATTGATAAAATCTAAAATTCTGTAGTTTTATTGTGCTTGTCAGCGATAAACAGGTTCTTATAATGCTCCTTTTTAAAATTTCAGACTCTTGTATATCATAATAAATTATGTGGCAGAGTGATTGTCATTCCTGGAAAAATTGAAGAAATAAGCCTTCCAGAAATGGTTGATGTTATTATATCCGAACCTATGGGTTACATGCTTTTTAATGAAAGAATGCTCGAGACATACCTCCATGCAAAGAAGTGGTTAGTCCCTAATGGTATGTATTGTAATACTTTTGAGTGGTAAAATTTGATATTGTGTTATGTAAGGTATGTATACATTATGTAATGTCCTTTGAAGCTGAATGAGTGGTTTTTTTTATTTATATATGCCAAGGTTTCCCAAATGGGGTTGGTATTGATCGAGAGTTTGATTGGGGTCAGTGGCCGAATGTGAACAGGTAGTTGATCGGTATATTCAAGATGCAGTTGATTACAAAAAAATTATTAATGAAATCGATAATTAATTGCATAATTATATAAAACTATTTCATGTAGTAAGGAAGAAACCATGTATAACAAATATAAGAAGTAAAATAAATTAAAATTATTTAATGCACACTTTTGTTCTTGGCTGTTTTGGTAACATTAATCTATGATAACATTGAAGGATGAGAAAAAATATCCTTCAAAGTAGCAGTGGATTTTAAGGAAGAAACCATGTATAACAAATATAAGAAGAAAAATAAATTAAAATTATTTAATGCACACTTTTGTTCTTGGCTGTTTTGGTAACATTAATTTATGATAACATTGAAGGATGAGAAAAAATATCCTTCGTAGTAGCAGTAGATTTTAACTAATTTAATGTAAAAACATCAAGAACATAGAAATAGGTATCTTTACAGCTTTTTAATTAGGAAAATGTAAAAGTTTATTATGAATTTTTTAAACTATTGTAAGTGTAAAATATTTAATGCTTGTTGATAAATTTCATGAAGTTTATTTTATTAACAAACCTATTTAATAATTATGTTAATTAAGTTATGTTTAATAACAATGCATCCTACTTACGGATCTATTTATTTTTAAGATGGTACTACAAAAGTGAAGTTAAGGCATAGATAATATTTTTAATTGAATTTATTCAGTTCTTATTTGCTCATAGGTCCTTAATTTTTTTCATTAATGGTCCTTAAGAGATCTTAATTTCCATGTGCAGTATGTATGAACCTTGCATAAGCTCCAGTTTTTCCATACACTACCCGACAAAGGGAACTTTGAGGAGAAGTGGCCAGAAAGTTATGAAACTCGGCAAACAGAGATGGACAGCAATGAACAATAAGTGATCTTTATTGTGAAATGCATGAGTAATACAGAGCGAGAATAGCATCGACTCAGTAGGTTGTACGACCACCTTTTGACAGCGATACATGAAGTCGATGAGACTAAGGATGGTGTCCTGAGAAATGGCTCTCCATTCCCTGTCAATGATTTCCCATAGTTCATCTTCTGAATACATCAATGGTAGAGTCTACAAATGGCATCCAGTCACATCCCAAGTTTATTCAGTGAGAGGTCAGGAGAAAAAGGTGGCCAAGGAAGCATATGGCCTTGCAGACCACGATGGCTGATTCGAGTAATCTGTGATCAGGTGTTGTTCTACTGATAAAGGGCATTGGACATTCCCTGAAGGTAGGAGAGTGTCAGCAGTTGCAGCACATCATTCACGCATTATTAGGCCGTCATAGTGCCCAAGTACAAACTAGAGGTGACCCGGAATTGTACGCAATTTTGGCCCAAACCATGATGCCACATTGTTGTGCGCTGGGGCATTCCTCAGTTGCTGCTGGATTGGACCCGTCTCCACATCGACTTGTACGCATCGATTATCATTGGAGAAACAGAAGCATGACTCATTTGAGAACACGACCCTGTGCCATTCTGTTGTCCACGTCACTCGAGCCGGGGAACCATTGCAGACATTGCTGTCTATGATGTGGGTTCAATGGCAGTCTTCTTAATGGATGCCACAAGTGTAGGCCAATAGTCACCAGTCAATGGCAAATGGTTCTGGTCGATATGGGAACATTCAGGGTGTCTTGGACATACTGCAGAATGAAGTAGAAGTGGTTTGCGTGTGCACCACCTTTTATTGGTGGATGTGTCGATTCACTCATGCTGACGTCACCCTGGCTGCACAGGCACCCCTCGAACTTGCCACATTTCCTTGTTCCAACCATCATAACTACAGCCGGTGCACTGTGGATGCGTTAGGTGTGTGTTAGCTGAGATTTGCTGTATGGACCAACCTGCCCTTCCCAGTCCGATCACCATGCCCCTGTCTGTCATGTCATATGTTTCTGCCTTCGTTAACGATGGCCTAGCATTCTCTACTACCACACCCATCTTCTGAGACAAGAAAAAATTTTCCACAATGATTTCCCTAGCAGAAATAATAGCATGAAAGTTGAACATTCTGCATATTCCTTCCCTTGTATCTTCTTCAACATGTGTTGGAGAGCTGTGCATTTCACATCATTCATATAACACTGTGATGTTGGTTTACCCTGAAATATGCATAATTTTTGGGCCATGTTTCTTGATGTTGTTTTTCAATGTCAAGAGTGTATTTTGAAGTTGTCAGTACTTTCACTGATGATATAAGTAACTGTGAATGGAGCTGAGTAACCTATTGTTTTGAATTTTGTGTGTAGGTAAATTAATTTAGTGCAATTATATGTAAAATGGTTGTATTTTTCTGTATAATGTAACTTCAAAAGCTGAGGCAAATGATGCTGTGCCAGAAAATTAATACAGGGTCTATTTAAAATTGAGTAAATGGCTATCTCGCTAACTTGGCAAGATACTGCCAAGCTGAAATTTGGTGAAGAATCGGCAAAAGTCGCCAAATGTGGTGACCATTTGGCAGTATTTGGGTCTGATTCCTATATAACTGTAATGAGTATTGTAATTGATCCTCAATGTAGTTGTAACCGTGTACAGCCTAGCAGTAATTTCGAGAAGGAGAAAGTACTAGAAATATTTTAATGGCTGGGTAAAAACTATACAAGACCGAAAAGAGCATCACTTGCTCAGTTGTTAGTTCAACATGAGTTCAGAATACTGAGATATCTCTGGGTTAGCTTTGCTCATTAGATGCGCTTTGCATTCCATTGTGATTAACGTTCTTGGTAGTTTGATATTTACTTAAAGTACTCTGTGATACTGTGAACAGTTGTGCGAGTATTTCTGTGGAAAGTTCCAGAACTCTGAAATGTTTCTTTTGATAAAGTAAATTTTATTAACCTCTCATCGGACCTGTGTGCATTCAGTCTATTATGAACCTGTACACATGTGACAATATCTAGAAATTGTTCTAGCTGTTGGATCCAAAACTCTGGTGGTATTGTGGATGATAGAACTTGGAAACAAAATACTAGATGTAAAACTAAGCAGAAGTGGGTATTATAGCTAGTAATTCGTAAAATCTTTGAATAAAAAAAATTATTTGATAAATGAATCTTATAAATCCATGGTAATTATAATCAGAAACGAAAACGAAACTTGAACATTTTTGTCTTCGTTGGTTTCAGGTGTAGATTCCAAATTATTTCTCAACTACATAAAATTAATCATTTAGATCCTAGTGAGAGCAGGGTTAGTATTGACCAAGGGTTAGTTAAGTGTTGAAGGGGGTCAGTGAGGATCAAGGAGTCAAATGGGATCAGTAGCGAAGTGTGCACCGCCAATTGAATTTGTGTAGTCAAAATCCCACTGATAACAACAATATATGTGTGTGTATATATATATACAAGGTTGACGGTTAATTTTGTGTTGATACAAAGCTACACTATAAAATTCTGTGTTTTGTAAAACACATGGGTATTAAAATTTTTTTAACTTGAAAGTCATCGGAGAGAAATATTTCAAAATAAATGTTGGTATAGAACCAAAGTTATTGCCTTTTTCCTCATCTAATGCAGTAGAAGTAGGCCTTAGTCAAATTAATAATTTCCTATGGAAAACAAGAAACAAGTTGAATATTTCTGAATGAGCTGATTTAAGAATTTAAGCAGTTTTATGCCAAAATATTTAAAAAAAAAACACCAAGCAAAGCCATTACATTAATTAAAGTAGAAATTTTTTGCCATTAAAATCTGTGATTTGATTTCTGAAAATTTGTTTATATTTGTAAAATAAAAAATAATCATATTAATACAAAAAATAATAAAATATAAATCTAATAGTTATTTTTAAAAACATTCATATGCTTAGTTGCCATCTTCATAGTATTTACGTGCAATTATTTGTATTGTTATGTTATATGCTGTATATTATAGAGAAAACTGTAAAGAATTTGGTGAAGAAACTATTGTTTTAAAAAGGCTTGGTGCAAGAAAAAGGTTGGAAATCCCTGATTTAGATCATGAGAGAAAGTAGTGCTTTTAAATATTTACTAGGTATAGGAAACTGGATTCTTTT
>KK114319.1:558499-573522 GCA_000611955.2 Stegodyphus mimosarum
TTTTTTTTTTTTTTTTTTGTGTGTGTGTGTGTGAGTGCTGATTTTTTTTTAAGAACTATTCTAATCTTGTGAGACAGTGCAAATGGTTAAATAAACATTAGCACCATACTACCTACCACTGCTTATTTCAGCTTAATTGAATTCATGTGGCGTTGATTGCATGACAAAACGCCAATGTTTTAGTAATATTAAGTGTAAAATATTTGACAGTGTCAGGTTTATGTCTCATGATAATTTGTAGATAATTTACTAATTTTAATTCTGTATTTATTTTACTTTGGATTTGGTGGAAAAAATCATTCATTTCATGAAGTTGTATGAATAGTTTGGGTTGCTATCTAATTAGATTCACACCAACATTTATATTTGGCACCAAGTGGCATTTCATAACTGGAAATTCTTAGAGAGTTTATTTGTTTTAAATTGATAACTTTTGTAAAGGAAGCAATTGTATTTTATTTACACCAAAACTTGATGAAAAGTACAAATGGTGAATAAAACATAATGCTGTTTTCTATCTAAGAAATGCCTGAATAAATATATCGCTCTATCTCCGCAGGGGAAAATTTTATTGGTCTCTGTTGTTAAGATCCTGTTGCATGTGTACTTTTAAAGGAAACTGATTCGTATACACATTACACATAGGGAAGATCATGAAAATAACAGGATTCAAACCTCGTATGAACTATTAGTATTCAGCAAATTTACTTCTCAGCCACTGGTGGGCCAGATGGGAGTGCTGTTGCGTACATTTTCATATTTGCATAGACCAATTGATATTACAAGCATCTCACTGTTATCATTTTTGTTGTTTATATTCAGAATATGACTTGTAGGAAACATTCAGTGAGTGATAGAACATAAGTTTTTACTATAGTTCAGATACTGAAAATGATCTGAAGATAGTAGGTTCAATAAATAATTTGCTTCACTACTCCTATCTACAGATGATGAATCCGAAAATGATTCATTAGCCATCCAAAATGTTTGGATCTCTCCAGTCTCTATAAAATTCTTATGTGCTTTAGAAAAAGGACAGCTCTTTGCAAAAGTTAAAGTTTCTAAAGATTTATATGCAAATGATCGAGTAAAGTATTCAGGTGGAGATACATGTGATATGTCAGAAAAACGTAGGTTTTCTCTTGAGATTGACGCTCATCATTTTGAAGGCCACATGCTTCCTAATCCCATAAAAACGCCTAGCAGACGATATGCTTTTGTTGCTCCAAAAAACTTGCAACTAAAAAAAAAAAAAAAAAAAAAAAAAAAAAAAAACATGTATTTTGTACAAAGATTGTGAAGCAAGGCTTTGCCTGGAACCTTGTTTTTAAATTTACGACACTAAAATTCTAGTATAATGTGTGTAAATTTTGAATATTTTCATTTGTATGCATACTATTGTATGATTGTATTTGTATTATTATATTCATTACTATTGTATAATTTTATTCTATAAAAAAAAAAAAAAAAAAAAAAAAAAAAAACATGTATTTTGTACAAAGATTGTGAAGCAAGGCTTTGCCTGGAACCTTGTTTTTAAATTTACGACACTAAAATTCTAGTATAATGTGTGTAAATTTTGAATATTTTCATTTGTATGCATACTATTGTATGATTGTATTTGTATTATTATATTCATTACTATTGTATAATTTTATTCTATAAAGTAAATTGTCATTTAATAAAGATTTATTTTTATTTTTGTCTTTATATGATCTTTGCCTGGAACCTTGTTTTTAAATTTACGACACTAAAATTCTAGTATAATGTGTGTAAATTTTGAATATTTTCATTTGTATGCATACTATTGTATGATTGTATTTGTATTATTATATTCATTACTATTGTATAATTTTATTCTATAAAGTAAATTGTCATTTAATAAAGATTTATTTTTATTTTTGTCTTTATATGATTACTCTTAAAACTAAATTTTATAAAAGCCTTCTTGTGCACAAAATCTTTATTAAAAAAATCTTGGTTACAAAAATATGCTACATGTTAGATAAAAGAATTCAGCAGTCTGACTGTTAATTTTTGCACTTGGTCTGTATTTGCAGGTAAAATGTTCCCTTCTAGAGGTGATCTACACATAGCACCATTTAGTGATGCTGCCTTGTATATGGAACAGCTAAATAAGGCTAATTTTTGGTATGTTTATTTTTTATTAATGTAGTTATGAAACTTGCATTTGTAATAAGATAACTTATATACATTTTTAATTAATTATTCTAAAAAATATTTTGTATTTTAATTTTATTAATTAGGTATCAGCAATCATTCCACGGCGTAGATCTTGCTAGTTTGCGCGATGCAGCTGTAAAAGAATATTTTAGACAACCTATTGTTGTAAGTATTTTTGTGTGAAAATTCAGAATTTGCCCTTATGTTATGACAAGTAATTTTTTTGAGGCATTTTGATTTTAAAGTGTTAAAAAATCTTTTAGGTACTTTTTACTGCAATTCGTATGATTGTAAATTAATTTCACTGTTTCTTATTTTTAATATTAATGATACAAATCATGATTGATTACTGTTGTAGATTGTGAAAAATTGGTTTTCTTAAAACTGAGTTGGATCTTGCATGTGTCCACGAACTTTCTGGCTTTTAAATGCATCTCCCACTCTCCCAGTTTTTAATTTTTTGCCTTAACTAATTAAAGGGTTTTTCAGCAACAAAATTAATTTATGTCAAAAAATTCACACAGCTTAAGTTTTTTATGTTGAATTAATGAAACTTAAATTATAAAAGTTTCATTCCACTGCCCCTAGTGATCTTCAGCACAGTTTTTCTTCTTTTTATTTTTACCATGTTTAAAAGTACTTTTTGATAAAATAAAGCTTTCCTTACTTAGAATTTTTTTATATAAAAGTATAAGAAATTTACAAGAAGAAATTAGCCAAAGAACATAAAATTTAGAATATGTAATTAAATATTATTAAATTTTCAATGAGAATAATTATTGTGATATAAATTTAATTATATTATATTATTATTATAAATAGTTCAGTAAACTGAATCATGGGTTAAAAAGCGAATTTAAGTCTATTTTAAGTTCTTTTAAAATTGTGCTGTCGTACAGTGCAAAAACTTCCGATAAACTACCCACCCCCTTTTTTAGTGCTTCAAGGGTGACATGTATGGAAATAATTTGATCCGAGTAAGCGAATAATAATTTAACCGAAGTATGCAATTAATTGGCAGACTTTTTAAGATTATATCAATTTTTAAACCACTTCATATGAAATAAATTTCCTATATTGGAGAAATTTTAGAAAGTGTAAATTTTATTTAATTAGAGTATATATTAAAAATATATGAATGAATTTATTAAGGTACTGGAAGAAAGATCTCTGTGTGAAATAAATTTACAGTATAATTTGAATAAGACAAGTTATTTAGAGATAATGTTTCTGTGATAAACCTAAATAAACATAATCCAAGGAAGATATCTGAAAATGTGTTAATATTTTGAAAATTATCCTCGCGAAATTTCGTCAGGTCTGATTTTAAATGTTGCCAAGTCTTCATTTAATGGGTAGTGTGTACTCTGATATCTAATATATAAAATTTTGAAGTCATGAAAAATATTTTAATTGAATATAGCAAAATTAAAATTTTTAATTATTTTTCAGTCTGATATTTGCTTTCAATTTTGCTAAAAAATGTGTGAATACTAATGAAAATCCAGATTTGGAATTGACTTCAATTAAGGGGATCAAAAAAAGCAAAATTCTGCAACTGTGGTTCAGAATGATAGAAGTCTAAGCTAAGATATATTTACTAAATGTTACATTTCAGAAGGAATGTCACATTTAATACAGATTAGAGTTTTAAAATTGTGCACTTTGCTCTTCCCTCTTTTTTCTTTTTTCACTTAATATAAGTGGAAAGTCCTAGATCTGGAATTATCAGGACTTCGTCATTTTCAGAAATCTCTGGATTCTAGATCATCAATTTAAATCTAACGAGATGACATGTAGACACAACAACATTAAAATTCCATGTATTATTTAGGTCAGATAGAAAAATAAGATTCAGCACAAAAGCAAGTGCAACCAGTGTAGCTGCATTGGGTGTTAATTTAGTGGCAACAAATATTGTAGAATTTAGGAAAGACACTGGGCAAAAATTTTGGAATTTAGGGAGATACGGAGCAGCAGAGATTGCACTAGGTCTCAAAATGCATTGTGCCATTCCACCATATAATCATTCAAGAGCCGAATTTGTGATCCTGGCTAACGTCAATACAGTTTAAATTAGTGCATTTTAATTGGCCGTGATTCAACTTCTTAGCCAGCAGGTGTTTCAAAATGACATGCAGGAACGTCGGTTAGTCTGTAGAAAAATTGCATTTGGGCACACCTTTCGTTTGCTACTATATTCTCCATTCCCATATTTTATAAGGAGGGTTACTATTTTATTTTTGACTTGTAGTCTGGAGGTCTGGATATTGGATATCTGACTTTGTATTGTATATTTTCTTTTGTGTATTTTTTAAAAATGTGTTAACATTTTCTGAAATTAAGAGAAAAATGGGTGCAGGCATTAACTTCTAGTGCATTTAACTTCTGTCTTAATAGAATTAGCTGTTTTATTTTATTTTGTGTATTAGTTTATTGTTGTGTTTTTTATATGCTAATTTTGAAATTGTCATTTTCTTTGTATAGATTGATTATATTTAATGCATTATCTTATTTTCTTGGTATAATGAAGATCAGTTTTTCTTTAGTTTAAATTCTTGAATGGTAATCTTGTTTTATTATTTCAAAATAGTTTTAAGTAATAACTACAATTTAAGTATGTAAATATTTCTGTAAATGCTTCAGGCAATTTATTATTACTGTTGTTATTATTTTGGTATTCCTTTATTTTGTACTGTGGTCAGAATAAGAGGAAAATTTAAATTTTTAAACATCTCGGTGAATTTGAAAGCTATTCATCTTTGCTGTTGGATATAGCTGGTGATATCGAGGCAAATAAAAACGAAATATTAATTTTAATCATGATAAAAAATTTTTTATCCTTTTTGTATTTTAGGAATATTTATTATTCTGAATATTATGTTAAAAATTTTTAATGTATGCCTTTGAATAGAAACATTTCAGGGTGCAGTATAATTAAGTGGGATGATGTAATGTGTGTTAAGTGTGGCTCGATGTAATTGTGATGATGGTAATGTGAATTAGTAAAATTTCAGATTCTTTTTTTTTTTAATGTAAATTAAAAAATACTTACTATGGAGAGACTTTATTTTGTTGTATTTCTGGAGTATCAACCACACAGTCTTGCGTAAAATTTGGGCTATATTCGAAGTAATTAGGAAATATTTATTAATGATTGATTTTTCCTTAATTTATATTTTAAAATTTTTTTATTGTAGGAATTCCAATTTTGAAATTTGATTTTTTTTTTAGGATACATTTGATATCAATATTTGTATGGCCAAATCATTGCGTTATACTGTAGACTTTCAAGTAGCTCAAGAAACCGATTTGCACAAAATAGATATTCCTCTGACATATACATTGAATCAGACTGGCGAAATTCACGGTTTAGCATTCTGGTTTGATGTTGCCTTTTTTGGTTCTACGTAAGTTAAAATACTTTTTAATATGATGAGTTATTTACCTCTTATCAGAGTGTAACTAAAAGTATTCATTTAGTCATTTGTATGATTTTCTTCAGGCTTGTAGTTTTTCCTTTCTTTCATAAATTAATATTTATATAACTTTTTATGAGCACAATGTTAATCATGCATCAGATTGTTATGAAATATTCTTCTGTTGCTATGTATGCAATGAAAACAGAGTGGCAAAAAGCCATAATTCACTGTTAGATTAATAATGTAAAGTTTATTTTTCCAGACATTCATTTAATTGTGTCCATAAAAGGTTTTAAAAATTATGACAAATGGACATCTTCTCTTTTATGTCAAAAACTAAAGAGAGCCATTAAAAAAAAGATAAATAAAATCTAAAATGTTTCAGATTTTAAATTATGTCCAAAGGGGCATTTTTTTAACATTTTGTGGGTTACCTTTATTTATTAAATGTGTTGCTCTTAACCCATAAAACCACTTAAACCATAAAATTCAGTTCAACAGCAATATTGCAAAGTAATTTTAAAATGAGCATATCTTTAGAATATTCGATACACAGTTCCATGTGCTGTGATAAAAAGGTCCCCCCCCCCGTAGAGTGTTGCCATTGCTCACTTTTAAATCATTGAGTTTGTTAATCAAAAATTCTTTAAAGTTTTACAAAATATGAAATAGGTAGTAAAAGAAATTCCAAATTCCAGATGCTCATATTCAAGTGGAAACATATGTTATTCAAAATTTGATGGCTCTAGGTACTGTTTTTTTATCACAATGCGAGAAACATATATACATTATGCAGATTCTTCATTATTAGTTTCTTTAAATGTAATACAGGGTGATAATGTTTGGTGGCAACAATTTGAAAAGTGAATTGAACATTTATAGTGAATCAAGGCAAAATGACAAAACAAAAACAGTAGTCCATCAAGGACAAAACCCCCCTTTGGCTTAAAAAAAAAACTGTATTTTAATGATAGTAATCAAGTAAAGGTTGAGTTTTAGAACTAGAGGACACCTTTTTCTTTTTTTCTATTTAGGAGAGGAAATTGATCATTTTCACAAATTTGTAATTATAATATTAAACATTTATTATGCATTTTTGAGACTTTTAACTGGTTTTGCCTGGCTGATTTTACAAAAAAAAACTTATTTCACCTGGCATAATAAGTTTTAGCAGTTAAAGGCATGTTTCAGAACTTTTACTGAATTTAAATGTTTTCAGGATGTGAGCAAAGAACGGAAGGTAATAAACTTCAGTCCAACCTAATAGATTTCATCTATTGCCTCGTATGTCTGTTAGTCTAGATACATTGTTTTTCATAATTCACCACATTTTATTCATAAATTCTATCAATTTATATAACCTTTATAAGCCAGCTATATAAATGAAAATTTCCATTTATTAACTTCTTTCAGGCTTTGAATTTGCTATTTAATTAGGCTTTCTTCTATGTGTTTTACATGAAATCTTCTAGTTCTTAATATAAGTCCTGGCAAAAAGGATAATAAAATCTTTAAAATAGAGGTATTGTTTAAAGCGGTGGCTCTAAACCTTTACTGCCCCAAGCATTCCTTTTGCCTTTGCTAGATGATTATTCTCATCCCTTCCTTTCCAAAACTTGAAAAATACGTGTACATTTACTTAAATTAAGATTCTTTTTTTAATGTATTTTATAAATTAAACAAGAAAAATATAAAAAATATTGATAAATACCAAAACTTGAATGAAAGTAGTTTTTTATTCATAAACTAAAACTAAATACTTACGGTAAATAAAAGGCTGATCGCATCCCCCCTGAAATTATGAAATTCCTTTAAAGGGAATTTTCCCCCTTCGATTGATAATCCCTGGTTTAAAGCTAATGTTCAGGCAATGAACAGCTTTAGAGCTGCAGTTAAACTGGACTTTGGCTGTGGTTTAGGAAGGAAAGTCAATAAGTAAGTCACAAAAGGCAATTACAGAGTAACTTAAAAAGATACTCAAATGTTAACTGTTCTTATTTCTGTACCTGTTCTTAATCATTTTATGCAATTGTCCCAGCATTTTATCAGTGGTCCAGTACCAGCTGCTTCTTTATGTTGCTGTCTCGGCGACATTACATCATTATATTACGCATTGTCATCATCTGCAAAGGGTTTGCCTCCAAGATGTTCTTTTAGGGAACGAAACAGGTTGTAGTCATTAGATTGTATCGAGGCAGGAATGTGAAAGATGTGCATTGCCCTCGCCAGGATCTGAATTCTTGACCTTCTGAATATGCTTTGGACATGCTTTCAGTTACCACAAAGGCATGCAGAAAGGAAAGCAAAAATACCTCATATACTTCCCCTTTTAAAGGGTGACTAGGTATTAGGAGACCTAATCACCAAATCCTGGGGCTGATGAATTATTGTCCACCACCTTTTAGTTTGGGTGCCACTTATAGAGTCATTAGGTTATATTGATGTAGGAACATGAAAAATGTGCAGTGGCCTCTATATGTTTCAAACTCCGGATCTACCAATATGCATCAAGTGGGCTTTCAGTTACACCATGAAAACATGAAGAAAGGAGGGAGAAAATACCTTATTAGGTACTTGTATTGTAATTGTTATATTGTACTGTATGTTTTTTGAATCAATTCCTCCACTCTCTGCAATGTCAAGTCTGCCTCAATCTGAATGGGACGTCAACTTCAGTTTTCATTGCAAACTATGGAACCGCCTTGAGAAGATTTTTCAACCCACTTGTGTGAAGTTTTATGCAACAAACACTTCTTTTCATAAACAGGAAACATTCCTTAATGAATACCACGAAGTCCTGAATGACAGAATGCTGCTCCTTTCTTGTATGGACATCAAGTTTCATTAGCATTTTGAAAACTGAATTATGCATGTGCAACTAGTACTTAGTGAATGAGTATGGTCCTGCCACCTATTAACATAGTAAGTAATCAATGCTTCATTATTTATCATGCCAGTTTGTGACTTACTTAACAACTTTCCCTTGTATTTTATATATGCCGCATTTTATCAATATGTTTTAATTTGTATTCATTAATAATGTGATCATCAACTTAGAATTAATGTCTTAGGCAAACAGTTTGGCTCTCAACTGCACCTACTCAACCTTTAACACACTGGTATCAAGTGAGATGCCTTCTCGAGACGCCATTATTTGCACAACGAGGGCAAACTGTTTCCGGTAAAGTGGTCCTTAATTCAAATAAGAGGTAAAATTTTCATTGCATTTCAATATTTTCAATAAATATCTTTTTTATTCAAGTTTTTTATTTTGAGAAAAATCTTCTACCACTAAGAAGTTTTGAAGTTGAAAATGTTTTTAAAATTATGCTTGTCAGGTAAACTTTCTTAAAAATATGTTAAGAAACTTACAAAAGGTCAGAATTTTATTCATCATTTTAATAGTTTTAACCATTAAATTCATTAAGCATTCTCAAAGGTGTTCAGTTTTTAGTATGTGTGGTACAGCATATCTGTCACTCAAAATACAAATTAAAGTAAACCCTAAATGTCATGCTGTATATTAACACAGATTTTGGGGAGGTGGGGAGGGAGTAGTAGTTATTTGCATGTTGTAACATATTCAGCCCTAGGAAAATTTGTCAAAAAGGAATAAAACTTTGATTATTGTTATTTTGTGTAATTCCTTTGTACAGAAAGAATTTTTTTTCTTCATAAACTACATTTCCTGGCATCTCATAATTTCCTCTTCCTTTATCGTACAGAGTTTTTCCCTCTGAGAGCTCTCTTATTGTTAAATTGTTTTGCCTTGATTATTTTCATTCACTGTATCTCTGTACAAACATTACCATAAAAAAGAACTTTAGGCTTCCAGAGAGTGAGAAATCTGGCAGTTAATGTGGTTGTAATATGGCAGGCATCTGGGAAAAAAAAATCCCCCCCCTGTAAATGTTGTTATTACTTTGCCGAATGATTTTAAAAAAAAGTTTTAATTTTATTTGAACTATAAAGTGAACCACGTCATCTTAGATGATATCACTTCATAACTTTTTTTACGTAAAGAATAAGCTAACTCATTCTAATACCAAAGTTTGATTGTTAGAAGTTTTATGCTTTTAATTATATATATATATAGGGTGCTTTTAACTATATATATATATTTTATGCTTTTAACTATATATATAGGGGGATATATTGTTATGGTTCTTCTTTATCTTTATGGCCCCATCGTAATGGCATCAAGATTTTCAGCCAGTTTACTTCTCACATACAGTTCCTGGCTGCCAAATCCCCTCAGGGGCTCACTTTTGTGAGTACGGATGTGGCAATCCTGAGGTACCCTAGCCCTTCAGGGGATCATCTTCTTGGTGAGATGTGTGTCACTCACGATCCTGGAGCCCTAGTGATCTCTCCTCTTTTCCGTCTCCTCTCCTCTGAGCTGGAACTTTTTTTCCTTCCATTCTCCCTTGTGGTTTTCCTCGTCGGAGTTTGGGGCTCGTCATGGGAAACTGGAACAACCCTTGTCTCTAGTTTTCAAGTGGCAAGAAACTGTCCACGTGTTTGCCGTGCATGGAGACCCGTGTCGCTGGAAAGGAGGGTCCTGATAGTTGAGGGCCGAGGTACTGTCCCCAACACACTGCTTTGGCCTCTGCTTCAGCTAAATGGGAGGCACCTTGTCGTCCTTACAGGTGTCAATCAGCTGGTCACTAGTCCTTGTGTCAGTAGCTTGGGGATAAGCTCTTGGGAGTACCTGCTTTCGGGAAAGCCGACAAGGCTTCAGTTTGCATATAGGTCTGACTGACCCTAACATAGGATTCTGTGTTGTGTTGTTGGGCTTCGTGGTGGGCGGGGCAGTTGGACTCGAACCATTTTTCTTTCAATTATGGCTCGTTCAAATATACAAACTTCAACAGAACACAATTATGCCACAAAAAAGTAAGTGAAAATACCAATGCTATTCAATCCAAAATTCGACCTCGTTTTGTTGTAATTAACGATTCAGCAGGCAAACTGAAAAAAAGTTACCTTTTTTAATAAACAAATGTATTCAAGCAATTGCTGGAGAACAAGCGGCTGCGATCTGGGGACCTTTTAGTGGAAACCATATCTCCTGTCCAGGCTGTAACACTTCTCGGCATAACCATACTTAGAAACCTGGATGTTAGTGCTTCAGCGCACAAAACTCTGAATTACTGCCACAGAGTTATCTCGGAAGTGGATCTTCTCGATGTTTTGGAGGAAGAATTTGTCGCCGAACTCACCAGCCAGAATGTCTGTGCTGTTAAGCGGATTAAGATGCGTAAAGAGGGTCAGTTTATAGATACCAAACATCTCGTTCTGATCTTCAGTTCGCCTGATCTGCCGAAAAGTGTCAAGGCTGGGTTGTCATGGGAAACTGGAACAGCCCTTGTCATTCTAAGACCGTATATCCCGAACCCCATGCGATGTTTCCAGTTCCAGTGCTTTGGCCACTCCAAAATGTTCTGTCGAGGTAGGCATGCATGCGCAAGCTGCTCTGTAGAGGGCCATGACAGTGATAGTTGTAACGCTGTGCCACTGTGTATCAACTGTAAGGGGGAGCATACAGCTTTTTCACATTCATGTCCTAAATAGAAAGCTGAGAAGGAGGTACAGCCATTAAAAGTTACTAGAAACATTATCTATGGAGAAGCTAGAAAAATTATTGCTAGTACACAGCCACGTTTAAATGTCTCTTTTGCTAACGCTGCTGCCAGATCTGTAAAATCTATCAGGATACAAACCAATCTGACGTTGGGATGCAGAAAAGAAAATAATGAATCAGAAAATTCAAACAAGAACAAACGAATATAAACTAACACAACTAGAAGTACATCAGGAAATATTATGTCAATTAGAAGCATTTTAAGTAAAAAAAAAATACAACTAAGGAAAACCATTCTAATAAAAACAAAGAAGAGAATGATAGTTAAAGCTGGAGCATTAAAGCTGGAGGTCAAAGTCGAATATCCTCGAAAGTATGAGCTCGGATTGTGATGATATGGAAGTTGAGGTGGGATTGGAACTTCCACAAAATCTTCTTCCGCAACGGACGAAGAAGCAGTATAGACAAAACAGGCATTCACAATGGCCACCTTTATTTCATGGAACTGTCGTGGTTTCCACTAGGGTCTCTTCAACATCAAGAACATGATCGATGTTTATCAACCAGTAGGCTTTGCTTTGCAGGAAACGTTTCTAAAAGTTGATAACCAAGTCAGACTTAAGATTTATTTTTTTATGAGAAAGGACAATGTTGTTAGTGAATGTGTCTGTGGGGGTATAGGCCTTCTCGTCTCACATGACTATCCGTCAACTGTCCTTCCGTTAGCAACATCCCTTCAAGCCCTTGCTATACAGACTAATATCAAAGGATTAGTTTCTGTCATTTCCATATATATGCTTCCTAATGAAGCTATCGATCAGAGAGAACTGGGTGAGTTGATAGAGCAACTGCCAGAGCTGTTTATTATAATTGGAGTCTTTAACGGACAGAGTGAGCTTTGGGGAAGTAACAATACAAATCCTTGAGGCAGACAAATTGAGCAGTTGATCGAAGATCATTGCCTTTGTCTCCTCAATAATGGTCAGGATACATACTTCCTTGAGCCAACAAGGATGTTTCATGCTCTTGACCTTGCCATCTATTCCCCATCTCTGTTGCCCTTCTGTACATTTAGTGTTGGAGATGATCCTCACGACAGTGATGATTTCTCTATATTTGTAAGATTTACAAGAAGGAACGAATCCCGCCATAAGACCCTCATGCTTTATATTTGAAAAGGCGGACTGGGAACTTTTCTACCCTCTTGCCCAACTTACAGAAGAAGATGCGAATGATATGCTGGTCGAGAATGCAGTGAAAGCCGTTACTGACATTATCATCCAAGCAGCTGCAGACTCTATACCTTTGACCTCTCCAAAGCCTCCAAATTACTCAAAACCATGGTGGAACCATAAATGCCAGGAAACTCTTGAGAGAACAGAGAAAATCCCAGAGACATTTTCAAAAATGTCCTGTTCTATCGAATCTTATTGCTTTCCAAAAAGCCAAAGCAAATGCACAGAAAGTATGAAGGCAGAGTAAAAGGGATTCTTGGATATCGTATGTGTCTAGGATAATCCCATCAACACCCAGTAAACGAGTAGGAATATACCAAGACCACTCAGTTTCCATCCTGGAAAAAGATGACCAAGCGATCAGCTATGCGGAAGAAATTGTAAATTCCCTTGGTGAAACATTTGCAGCAATCTCTAATGGCTGCAATTACTCCCAATCATTTCTGTCCTCTAAACAACGTGCTGAAAATATCCGCATTAACCCATTAACTGCCAAAACTACAAGGAATGATTCTTTTCTCATGAAAAGAATAACAAATACTAAATTAAGCATTTATAACATAAATTTACGTTGAAAATAAAAAAAATGCTCTTACCTGTGGAAAAAGCGAGCATTGCGTTCGCGCAACGTCAGTGGAATAAGACTACGGATGTTTAGTGAGTAGGATTGTACTCGTGCAATGTTTCCTTTGAGTGGAGCACCTGATTCCTTTTTAGCCATACGTTTTATAAATCTACAAATCACTTTATTTGTAATTAATTTAATATTAAAATATACATTATATTTCTTTTACAAATACAGATTATTTCAATTAAAAGATTCAAGCACGAAAAACTTCACTACAATTATGATGTAAAGCTACATTACATACTTTGCATCTATAAACAGTCTGGCTATGGCACTCTTTACAACGAAGTCTTTTGTTATCATCGGACTCTACGCTAAAATGTGTACTATCTCCATGCAATGGTTTTTAAATGCTGAATTTACTATGTCTTCCTGTTACTGATCTATTTCTGGCTAATTCTACACTCTCAACAGGAGTTTGCAAAAGGAATAATGCAAACTCATGTCTGAAATCTAAAAGTGAGTTTTTGTTTTCAGTAGTAGAAAGTCATGATATTTTCCATGCATTTATCAAGGCTACATCAAAATAATTAGTAAATATTGGCTACCACCATTTTTTCCCACAAACTCTTATTCTGTAATTGGCTAGTAAATTGTCACATAAATTGACTCCGCCTATTTTGGCATTGTATTTATTGTTCAATAAGATGAAGCTGAGATATAAAAACCTTTTTCCTCTGCATTTTTAGAATAACAGGAAACATTTTTTTATGGGCTGAATGTTTCCAAATGTTGAACCAACAGTTACAACCGAATTGTCGTTCCATCGGGCAAAAATTATTTAATTATTTTTTCTCTTCATACTGAAAATCGCAATAACCCCTATCTTTCTTACGGACACATTTCACAGTTTCTAGTGGGTACGTTTGTATGTGGTTTTCTTGAATTGTTCCTGTAGCTCTGAAACCTTTGTTTTTCAGATGACAGAGAAGCTGAAATGATGTAAAAAAGTTATCAAAATAAATAGCATGATTGGCAGGAGTTTCAACAACACTGAGCAAATTTATCACCACACTTCCTTCAAGACCAAATTCTTCATATTCTGGTAATTTTGGAACTGTCGACTTACCTGAATATATATCGAAATGAAACACATATCCATCAGATGACGCCAGAGTCCATTCTTTGTATCCAAATCTTATAGGTTTCCCTTTTAAAAACATCTTTGCTGAATGTTTGCCTCGATAAGGAATCATTTGTTCGTCAATACTCAGATCGTGGGAAAATATACCAAATTGTTGGAATTTCTTATTTAGTATCTGCTTCATATTCCTGTACTGCAATCGTGACGTCGATTCTCGTACAATAGGAACCGAAATGTCTTTATCAAGAGACCAATACATTTCTTCTTGAGGTAAGAATGATATCCCATAAGCAATAATATTCCAATAAATCTTCTCATGTAGGCTTCAGATGCAATAAATTCTGGGCAATTTGTTTTGCTGAGCGTATGTATTTGTCTGTTCAACGAGAAGAGAGTAAATGTCTGAACCAAAAAGAAAATCAAAAATCTCTCCACTAGTTTTACGTTCTATTTTGTCTTTTATAGTTTCTCTTCTGTTTCTTTCTTCATTTTCTTCCTGAGACATAACTGACGGTTCCTTTTTTATCCATTTCAAGTTTTCAGTTTTCTACTTTTTAAACTTTTTCGTATGACTAGCAGTGCTTTTAGAAGGCTGAAACTTACTTCTTACGGGAATTTCAATTTCCCCAGCAGTATCATTTGGTAAAATATCATTATTTAAAACATTGTCATTCCTTGCTTCTTCATCACTAGCTTCTGCAATTTCTGGGGAAAAACAACAATATCAGTTTCATTCTGGTCATTATTAACATTATCATCATCTGTTTCTTCATCAAAAAATCTTTCAAGGGCTTCTTTTAATGTAAGATACCTTGTTCTAGGCATTTTTAAAGCAGCCAGAACATGAACCAGAACATCGAAAGGAATGAGAAAAAAAAAGAGATTA
>KK114319.1:573536-596396 GCA_000611955.2 Stegodyphus mimosarum
CTTCTGACATTGCATCAGCACAACACCTGTTTTCCCTTCCTTCCCAACACAAATATAAACAACTGTTTGATGTAATGTTCTGATAAATGGTGACCTTGACTAAAAATAGATCACTCATAAAGACTGATTCTTTCGTTAAATATTTTCGGTATCGGTCGAAAATTTTGCTGAAATTTTGCTTAAAGTATAAGATTAATTATTATAAACAAAATGATCGTTGAAGGCAAATATTTTTTACAGAAATAATCTTCATAATATTTCCTACACAAAATCATCTATTGGTATAAAATATCTTAGGTAGTTATATTTATATACACATTTATTTTGACCGTTGCATCAACGCAACACCAGCAGCTAATCGATTAAGTTCAACGCTGACAACTTGGAGCATTATAACTGTGATTTACTGCAGACACATTGGTCATGCCCGGGTCCAGATGCCGTAAGTTACAAAATGCTAAAGCATCTTTCCTCCAAGTCATTGAATGCCCTTCTCACTTTGTATAATCGGGTGTGGAAGGAGCATAACTTTCCCAATGCATGGAAGAAAGTTGCTGTCATTCCTAAACGTAAGCCAGGGAAAGATCCGAAGAATCCCAATGACTGTAGACCCATCGCCCTTACAAGCTGCATTTGCAAGCTTTTTGAGAAAATGGTGAACTGTCGCTTGCTCTATTATTTAGAAAAGAACAATGTAATTTCCCCATATCAAAGTGGTAAAGGCAGAACTGTTGATAATATGCTCCTTTTGGAAACCTCCATTCATAAAGCCTTTGTCAAAAGAAACCATCTAGTGTCTATGTTTTTTTGACATGGAAAAAGCGTACCACAAGACATGGAAGCATGGGATTTTGCTTGATCTTCACACTATTGGATTACACGGCAACTTGTCAATATTTTTGCAAAATTTCTTAAAGGGTCGGACTTTTCAAGGGAGAATTGGCTCTGTCGTCTCAGATATATTCTCTCAAGAAGAGAGTGTGCCTCAAGGCTGTGTGCTAAGTGTTACTTTGTTTAGCTTGAAAATTAACTCTGTTTTGAAAAAAACTTCCTCCTACAGTTTCAGGTTCTTTGTATGTTGATGACCTTCAGATATGCTGTCAAGGTGCAGACATGTGATATTTAGAGAAGCAGCTGCAAATCGCTCTTAATAGAATCGAGCATTGGTCAAAGAAAGAAGGATTTAGTTTTTCAAAACAGAAGACTGTATGCCTGCATTTTTGCAGAAAACGTAACCTTCATCCTGAGCTTGAACTATATCTCGGAGAATCAATGATTCCATTGGAACCCGAAGTAAAATTCTTAGGAGTGATGTTCGACTGAAAATTGACCTTTTTTCCACACATCCTATACCTAAGGAAGAAGTGTTTGAAGCGACTGAATCTTTTGAAAGTCTTAGCCGTGTCTCGTTGCTCCGGATCTATAGAGCACTCATATGATCCAAACTAGGTTATGGCTCAGTTGTTTATGGTTCAGCACGGCCACCCATGTTACTAAAACTAGATCCTGTTTATCATCAGGCCCTGCATATATCCTCTGGTGCATTTAGAACATCTCTAGTCCAGAGTCTATAGGTTGACTGCCACAAACCGTCACTCCAGTTGAGGCATGAGCAGTTGTTTCTCTGTTACTATTTTCAAGTATTGTCACTTCCTGATTATCCAAACCACGTTAAGTTCATTGATGACAGTTACAAGTTCTTGTTTGAGGCCAGGCTGCCCCATGTGCCTTACTTCTCACATAGGGTTAACTCGCTAATTGAGAAATACCACATGACAGATCTCACTACCCAGTACCACTACTCACTACCATTAAAGATTTTTGAAATCTCACCTTGGAGGATGCTAAGATTCGGCTTCTAGATATTTTCCAGCATTTTGGCAAGAAAGATACTAATGAGTTTGTGTACAGACAACTTTTTTTCTGACCACAGGCAATACTCAACACATACAATAGTTAACATTCTCATATACACGGATGGATCAAAAGCAGCTGGACATGTGGGTGCATCCTTTATTGTTGAAGACCACATGGAGGGTAAAAGACTGCATGATGCCTGCTTTGTCTTCACCTCAGAATTAAGTGCTCTGTATTATGCACTTCTGTTTATTTCTAAGGGACATCGAAGACAGTTTATTATATAAACAGACTCATTTAGTGCTTTGAAATCCTTAGATTCATGTTATAGTGCTCAAAATCCCATTTTTTAACAGCATCGAAATCCCATTTTTTATCAGCATTTTGAGCCTTAACCTCAAACTGAGAAGCCATGGGTATGACATCCTTAACTGTTGGGTTCCAGGACATGTGGGTATAAAAGGGAATGAGCTGGCAGACATCACAGCAAAGTCTCCAGTTCACCTATCAAGCAAGTGGCAGCAATTGTGAGATCTCCAGCTAGATAATAAGCTCAAAAGCAGCAAATCAAAAGTTGAACGTTGGGAGCTGACCAGCAACCGGAAGGAGGAAGTCTTGTTAACTCGCAAGAACTTTGTTTGAAACATTTTAACAATTGTGACTTGCCTCTAGACCACATAATTGGGAAAGAGGTCAACTCGAATTTGTTCCAGTACCTGAAGGAAACAAGAATTTATTATTTAATTAAATTTGTTTTTGATGTCGTATTTTATCGTTTTAATAATAAATATTTTAATATGTCTCATATTTGATGATTTTAATCTACTTTTCTCTGCGAGATAATTATGTGTTCGCATGTGTTGTTTATGCTAAGCATGTCATCATTTTATCATTGTCTTCATCATCATTGTATTTTGTACTATTCTTGTGGTTTTATCTTGTCTGTTTGTCTACATGTCCATTTTCATTTAAATCTACCTAATGTGTGTTTAGGTACGTAAATCGCTAAGTTTTTGCACCAAGAAACCCACCACCACCACCTGACTGCCAAGTTTCTGCAGTTATTTTTAATACAATATCAAAAGCATTTTTTCATCCCAAAGACTTTCACCTCATGAATTTTAGGAGATAGGACTCAAAATTATGAGCCATACCTCATTGCTTTTTATAGTACTTACATATTATCTTGTTGACCATGGAAGTTGGGTATCATTAAAGCATGAAAGTTGGCTGAGATCCTGTCAGAGTTATGCCAGTCGTTTCTGTGGAATTTTGAAGGAACTGATTTATCTGTATTAATAAACAATCAGTGTTTGACCTGCTTCGTTTTCATGCTTCGTAGAAAGCCTTAATTTCTGCTATTTTGTTAGGGGCTCTGATTTTACAGGGAGCTTTGTTTAGAATGTTATGAGTACAAAACCCACAGTAACGTGTAATGTGAGGCCCCCACCACTGGGGCAGTGTAATGTTAGGTTTTGAATAACAGTCTTAGTTTTGGGTTTTGCCAAGCATCCGAGGAAAGAGTCCCTCTTTATTTTGAGATAATATTACACACTGATATATTGTGTGTAATATATATTACACAATTATTATAGTTTTCCTTATCTCATGACTCATATATATCCATTAACTCTACTTTTTGAAAATCAGCTCTTTGCACTGGCTATCTCACGGTTTGTTTGTAAATTATCATATGCACTCTGGTAATGTGAAATAAATACATGGGCAAGTAATAAAGTGACTAAATTAATTAGTGGTAACTATTATCATATCATTTGCACAAACACAAAATAAATACAAACTGAGATTTTCGCTGCTTTCAATTAATCAGTCAGGACAGCTACTTAATATTAAATAATAATAATTTACTAGATTTCAAGTCTGGAGAGAGAAATTAACTATTACCAAATCCTTCTTTCTGAAAAATGTAAGTTAAATCTCATTTACTAAAAAATTCTATCAAATCTCTAACAGTGATTTCATGTGCTTGAGTTTCTGTGTAATATTAGTAACATAGGGACAAGAAATTGAACAAGTGAGCTGAGAACTTTTCCCTAACCGCAATGTGTCTTTTGAGACTATGTACTTATTTATTGCTGTATTGTGTTAAGCATTTGAAACTTTTTCCCATTCACATAATGTATAAAGTAAGTTATGAAAGTTATGTATAATATTTTTCTTAATCTTTCGTGTATCATGAGAAATATTTAAGTATTTATTACATATGCATTATTTTTTTTTAATATTATGTATTACTTTTTGGAAAATAAAAAATAAATTTCCCTGTGCAGAATTAAGAAGTTTTGGATTAGGTTTTCGTAAAAGTGATTCTTCCTTTCCTACCGTTTTATTATGGCATTTTGTTGTTATATTCTCATACGAAAATTTTCAATTGTTGCAAGATAAGAACTCGGAACTTTTTTTTAAAAATTTATTTATTACATTCAAACCTGCTTTTGTGTGGGGCGATATAGACAGCTCACACAATAGCAGAAGCGCTAAAAAGTACCTGAAACTTCATAAGTAGCTGTAAAACACATTGTTAGCAAGTCACACACACGCAAAGAAAAAAAAAAAAGCTGTAAATAGGAACCACGTGAAAAAATCGAACACAGAAAATAAACCTTATGATTTAGCTAGAAATTGGCTTCCAAGCGAGACAGAAGTTAATTTACACAGGGAAAATTTTAAAATGTTTTATTTACTTATACATTAAATATTAATGTATGAAAATTGTAAATGCACACGTAAAAATTTTTTTTCATAGTGAGAATCGCAGAATGGTTCAAAATCACTTTTATCACCTGAAGATGCTACCTTGCACTTGTTCAGAGTGGACATTTTATTGATACTGTGTCGTCGGTGATCAATTTTTGCAACAATGGTTAGCCGTTTATATATGTCGCAGAAATCAGACTTACAACATCGAAGCTCATTCTGTAGTTTTAAAGTTCTTTCAGAATTGGTATCAATTTGTAATCTGATGATGTAATATCTGGTGGTCCATCTGTTGATTTCTTTTTAAATTGCATGTGATTTTGAAATTAACAGCCATCTGTTACATTTTAAATTACTTTTTATTCACATTATTTATTTTGATAGCCTTTTCTTAATATATTGTATTAAAAAAAGTCCCTTCTTTCCCCAAAATGCACACACGCACACACACACAAAAAAAAAGGGCATAAAAACAAGTTTTAAGTTTATACAACTGTTCTATACTCCTTTAATTTATTTAATTTTATATTTATCTTTTTAGGCAAAGTTATGATGTAGACATTGAGTTAATGATTGATGGGAGCAATATCAGGGCATTTAATACACTAGATCTGAAGAATCCATTTTTTCGTTACTCGGGGCAACCTCCTCAGCCTCCGCCCGGATGTAATGAAACATCTCCCAGTGAGGGTTATTGGCAGACTATCGACACGCAGACAGGTAATGATTTATAATATTTTTTGTAAGATTTATTTTATTTCATAATTTTTATGACCTCTTCTATAATGAAATGAGCTGGTTTTCATTTTGTTGAGGAAGCTTTACTTTTTTTTTCCAGTGGCATTATTTCTTCAATAATTGTCCTATTTGAATACATGAGTACTTTAATAAAAAATCTAATGTATAAACCACATGATTTCCTTGTGTGGAATATTAAATTATACACATTTTTTCTTGCATTTCATTTAAACTTATTGGATTGAATTAAATCTACTTCATCGATAGCGCATAAACTACAATAGAATAAATGCACTCTTTAAAGTTCACTATATTTGTTTACCATAGCGACACTCTGGCCGTAGATTCACTTAACAGCATTACATCTCATTCATTTTATAACTCAGAATGCACAAAAATTAATCATCTGAAGAGTTATCTGATCGTTGCCACATGTTCTATTCAAATACTATAACAAATGTAAAACGACGTATAAAAGGAATTAAACAAACCACACACAAAATAAATAAAAAACGTTTTTCCCACATGATTCAGTATTTCTCATTCAATTAATTCAATTCTCACTTCACAACAAGGCAAAAATACATAAAAACGCATAATAACTATTCAAAATTATGAATTAAGCATGATTTAATCCGCAATAATACATAAAAGAAGGCATTATCTCTGTTGTTGTGAAGCTTAGTTTCTCTAGATTGGCAACAAATCCACTATTCTGCTAAGTTTCGAATGTAAACAAATGTGACTGTTATGGTAAAAATAATTAGGCTTAGCCACACTTAAACAACTTTTAAATTGTTGATAATTCTACAATTATAACATGCAGGTTAAAATAACCAGAAGATAAGAACGGCATAATTCAATCATTTTTAAAGCAAAAAATGCACAATTGACCAACATATATAAGAATTAAAAAAAACTGAGCTCGCTGAGCCGAGTTATAGAGTAAGTTTATATATATATTTATATACTTTTGGTGTGGCCGATTGCAACCAAAAGGGAAGATGCACAGCTACAGGTTATAGCAATCCTATATACCAAATTTCAACGTTCTGAAGCTACTCGTTTTTAAGTTCTGCGAGATACATACGTACGCACAGACACTATGAAAAAATCTCTTCTGAATGCTTTTTAAATCAGTTTTATAATTCGTTTGGGGAAGTCCTTTAATGTGTAATTACGTACAGATTTCATGCAAAAACATTGTTAAATTGTATTTGATAGCAGTCAAAATGGATATTTTCATTGAAATATGGTACCTGGAATTTTTCGTGATTACAATACTTCCTTTACTTCGTACAAGGTAGTAAAAATAAAAAAAGCAATGATGAAACTCCCTTGCAAATTGTAGATTGCATTTATTATTTTGCTGTGTAATATACTCTTTAATAACATATTGTTGCCTTTGGCATAATTTTGCATTCAAAAATAAAATGTAAAAACAAGACTTGAAATTTTAAAACTAGAATTCTTATTTATTTGAATTCGTTCTTAACATTTATGGCAAAATAATTTGTTTGCTTGCACTGAGTAGGAGAGTGGCTTATTAATCATTGGTTTCTTAGGCATCTACACATTTAATCATAATACTAAATCCTACTTAATTTTAGAAATGAATTTTGTGTTGTAATAATGCTGTTTGAATAAATTGAATTCTATTAATAGTGTTTTGGAATTATTTTATGAATAAGAATTATTGGTAGAAGAGAAACACGCCAATGTGACAATCAAATTCTCTGAAACAACCTTGTATTTGGCGTACATTTACTAAAAAGACTCCTCATCAGGAGAACAAAATATCTAGAAAAAGCTAGCTAGCTTTTTCAGCGAAGAATTACTGGATCGTATCTTAGTTTCGAGATGTTGACAATTTATTAACTTGGCGGCAGAATTTTTAATGCGCATGAATCGAGAATCATTTAATTTGAATTCAATTTTTGTTGTAATTATCACTTTTGTTTTTTAATATTATGTGATTTTTAAAATGTTAATAAAGAAATGACTTGCATAATGCATACCTGCCAACTTTTACGAATTTTTCGTAATTTTTACGAAAATGCGTTTGTCTTTACGATTTTACGATCGTAATCCATTTTTTACGATTTTTTCCCTTTTTCAAGTGTTTTTAGTGATTTTTGTCGAAATTTTAGAATTTTTCGCCAATTCAGTGATTTTCGCCAATTGCATCGTGTTTTACCGCCAACTACCGACTACTTCGAATCCAGTAACCTGCGGTTTCTCCCAACTCGGCGCTTAACCAGCCAAACCCAGCCAAAATCCAATGCACTGAACTTGTTTCTCCCACTCTTTTCTTTGTGGGCGCCAGATTATTTTTTTTCGCGTTCGCTTCAGCAGCTAGGGAATTACTAAGCACAGACTCAGCGAGCGTGGATTGTCTCATTCTTTTTTTTTTTTTGTTTGCACGTGCTACGAATTTTCTTAATACGTCGTTGTTACGAAATGAGTTAAAAAAAACCGTATTCTCAATATTTTCGGCCTATATATTATATATATCCAATTTTCTGCTGCACAGTTTGAAGACTTTGCCAGTTCTGGTGAAGATTGACTTGATGTCCTCGTTGGTACCTTAAAAAGAATAAAAAGAGCTGATGGAACACCAAAATATGATAGACTAGCAAGAGTTTTATGTGCTATTCTCCTAATTCCACACAGTAATGCTGAGTGCGAGAGAGTCTTCAGTGTTGTGAAGAAAAACAAAACTATGTTCCGTTCTTCAGTTTCACCAAAAAGTCTAGAAAACATTTTAATTGCTAAATGTTATGAGGAAACTTATTGCTATGACAGGAAATTTTCCAAAGAATTTTTGGCTAAGGCCAAAACATGACTCTAAATTCATTGCAATAATTTTTTTGTGTAACATTAAATTCTTGTTTTATGTTTCCTGATAAATTTTTTAGTTACTACTTAATTGAGATTTACTAATGTAAGTACAATTTTCTTTTTTCTATTTGTATAAATTGTTATTTTTTTAATATCAAAGCATGATATTAATTCATGTTCTTCTGAATTTTGGAGAAATCTTCTGAATTTGGGGAAGAAATCTTCTGAATTTTTATCTTTAGAGGTTGGCAGGTATGATAATGAAATTTTCTTGTGAATTCTAATGAATCAAATAAAGATTCAGAATATCTTAATTTCATGAAATTATTTTGACAGGTGTCAAGGGAATAAAATACTGATAATACAGTTAGTTCTCAAAGCTTTTATGTGGCTAAAACATTTTTGCTTTGTGTAAAATATAGTTTGCCTAATTCTTGCAAATATTTTAAATATAAGCTTTTATCCAGCTTCACCTCCCATTTAGCATAATAGAAAAAAAAACATTTTGTTAATAATATGTCATATCATACGTTTTTGCCATTTTGATGGTAAGTTCAGAGTTTTATTAGTTTTCATTTGTTTTTAAGTGGAATATTGTTATCTTTTTAAAATCTTTTCTGTTGCTGTCCCATGCTTACCACTATACAGAAGAAATAGTATACCAAGTGCTTAGTCATTTTCTAAAAAATGACTTATTGTACTTTTTGTCAAAAAAATATATTTCATGCAAGTTTTGTTTGCTCAATTTATATAATAAATTTTAGTATAACGTATTTGATAGCTTCAGTGATTGTTGAAGAATCAGTTATGGATAATAAAGGACATATTTTCAATTTTCTTTTGATAAATCTAAAAGGTGTTCTTCAAATGCTCTTGTAGTACGAATTAAATTGTATGTTGGAAGTCATTTCAAGAAATGGCAGAGCTACAATAATTTTATGCAGTGTAACTTATTTTTTATATTATGCATTTGAGTGAGAATTAAAAGAATTTTTATTACATATGAAAATTATTAAATTTAAAATTTTGAAGTTATCCTTCTGAGGTAGCATTTTTAAAATTATTTTTAATGCATATAATTGTATATAAATACTATTTACTTTGTGATAATGTAATTTGTGGGGGTGGTAAATGCTTACCCCCTTCATTTTGACAATTTGAACAAGGTTGATTATATGACTTTTTATTCTTCCAATAAAAATGAAATTCATTGTAGCTAGGCCACCCACCCTCAAACATTATCTTTACTATTCACATAGCACAAAATCATCCTTGGGATCCTGAGGATGTTGCTGGCGGGTAAGCACACTTCCTCAGAATATGCCGGAATGTCCCCTGAGCTTCCTAAATACGTCCTCCCAAATGCTTAATGTCAGATTCTAGTATATCCCCAGGACATCCTAACTAAGTCCCATCGACAGTGCACGAGATGTTATCAGGATCTGAAGTCCTACTTACAAATCCTCACGACATCCCAGAATATCCAACTAACCTTCTAAACACATCTCATTATATCCTTAGAACATAATGTGTAGGTCCTATTGACAGTATAGGGGAAATTATTAGGATTTAAAAGTCCTGCTCACTTCATCCTCAGGACATCTCATAATATCTCGGTTTCCTCCTAAAATCATCCTCCTGAGTGCTTAATGTCACATCCCAGTATATCCTCAGGACATCCTATCTAGGTCTCTTCAATAGCATATGGGTATGTTATCAGGATTTTAAATACTAGTTACTATACCCTGGAATATCCTTTTAATCTCCTAAGTACATACTCCCAACTGCTTAATGTCTCATCTCAGTATATCCCCAGGAATCTTCCTTACTTTCCAGTGAAGGTGTTGTGATGACCTGAAACCTAGTTATTTTCCACAGACTCAGCTCCTCCTCCTATTGTTACTATGGAAAAATAAGAAATATTGACAATTTATACAACTTATTTTTTAATCTGAATTTCTGTTTATTTAATAATTTGTAAATATATCTAAAAGTGAGCAAGAGACTTAAAATGAATTACCAGTACAAAATATTACAAGATGAAATTTTGCTTTTGTGTTTAAAATGTTAAAAATCATTCAGTTATTTTTAAACATTCAAAAGCCCAAAATTGAATTCTTCAATAATTAAAGTATTCTGCAAAATCAGTTTCTAGTTTCAGTTAATTTGTATTCAAAATTCAAGAATAAAATTAAGCATTTAATATTCTTTACAGATTAAATGAATCGTCTTTCTTTAATATGTCTTAAAGAATTTGTAGTCTTTTGGGGAGACTTAGGAAATTGTTAAAAGGAAATTTTATTTTTAAAACAAAATCAATTCTTAGCCACAGAATAAACAAACATGATTAAGTACTTTTGTGACATGAAAATGCTGCAGTCTTATTCATATATTTAATGTTTAGTTGTAAAAATTATGTTGTTGACATTATTAACAAGTCTCTGCATCATTAGAAAAGTATCTCAAGAAACTCTTTAAAATTCCTTTCTGCCCATGCATTAAAAAATAAATAAATAAATGTAAAATAAAAGCCTGAAAGGGCTCATTTTAGCAGTCACCCAAAAGGGCTCAAAGTTTAATATGGTTTATCAGTGGAGATTATCAATAAAGATGGACCTGGGGAAATAGTGAAACATTTTATAAGATACTGACACCGGAGTTACATATCTTCTGTATATTTGAAAAGTGAAGAAATATGTTATATAATTATATAAAAATATTTAATCTTTTTATTTAGATATATTATGAATTAAATGCATTTTAAATCAATCTGATTAAAAAAAATATTCATCAATTATTAAAACTTCTAAGTATATTCAGTTTATTCTTTCTGCTTAATATACGCTGTTTAAAGTTTCCCACACATTTTATTAATTCATTTTGTTTTGAGATTAGCTGTATTCAACTCTCATTGCCTACAACATTGTGTAATTCATTTTTTATTTGGTCTCAAAAGAGAAATCAAAATATGTGTATTTTGCTACCTTAATCAGTGACTATATATAAAAAATGCAGTGAAATATAGTCGCCAAATTGTGAAAATATTTACATTTCATTTATGAAATATTTCGTAATTAAACAACTATTAGACACATGACATTAAAGACCAGAAGAATGCAGATTAAGGGAAACATTCAAAGCATTTTAACGTTTATTATCTATAAACAGAGTAACAATTATTTGGTTATTTTATTTGATTATAGTAAAATAAACATGGGGGATGCCTTTTTAAACTTTTTGCTGATACTCTTAGTTCAGAAAGTGAACTCAGGTCACAAGCTGAAAATGTCAGCAATTTTATGAATCAACTACAGGTATGCAACTTGGGTAGCTAATCAATATAGTTGCTAAGATGAAAAGGAACAAAATTATAATAATCACTTCTTACCTAATTATAAAATTATTTTGAATTCATTTTGCAACAAAGTTGTCTTGTAGAAGCAAAAAAATGTGTGTCTTGAGATTGGTAAATAAAAAATAAATAATATTACTGCATCTGGCAACATTTTGCTTACAGTACATTAAGCCATTGGCTGTCACATGCAGAAAATAAATTCTTCTTATGATAAGTTTTAAAAATTTTTAAATTTTGAGTTCACCTGATACAGAAGTATATTACGTGTTGTAACTGTAGTAGATGAATGTGTTCTATCATAATCAACATTTTAGTCATTTAAACTTTGGTGGAGTGGTGTGCAAAGATGAAAATTTGAGTTATGTTTACAGAGCAGGATGTTTTCAACACTCCAGCCATTACTGTGAATAAGATTATAATAAACATAGTAACAGCAATTATCTGTGAATAATGATGCATAACATTGCATGAACTAAATGGAGATTTCTCATGGTAGTATAATACAGAATCGGTAATTGAAGTGAAAATGAGAAGACTGCCTATGCATTTCCTTTAATTGAAACATGGATTTGGCCTAACAAAACTCTGTCTTACGTTACTTATCACATTCTGCAGATAGATAGTGGATTAGTGCTTGTGTTGCTGTCCTATATTTTTTTCTTCTTACAGCTGTGAAATAAAATATTCTTGTACAGTTTAATTGTTTTCTCCCCCCTTCTTTTTCTATGTGTGTTTCACATTTGGTTTACCTTCAAAGAAGTAAGGAATTTGATATTGTTGCATTCTTACGGTTTCGTGGATTTGGAGTGATTGACAACAACACTTGATGAAGACTGAAAGTCAATGAAAGAAATTCAGTGTTACTCAGGACAGTTTCAAAAACACATTTACAGTCGTCGAAAAACTACGACAAACACACTGAAACAACCAGCAACATGGCTTTCAGGCTATCAGGCTGAAGACAGCTGCACAGCAAAGCACTAGAGTGCAGTTCATGACTCTGTTTGGTCGTTTTTGGAAGTCCGCATACTTTTGTGACTCTCCAAACTATGACTGATGAGGCTCTCGATAGCCTCAACAATGCACACTCTTGATGCACTCGAAGACCAACTCGACACTAGACTCGTTAGCCTCGATGATGCACTTCAGGATCCGCTGACGAGGGTGCTACTGCCCATACAGGCAGGGTTTATATAACTTTTGGCCCACTTCAAGAACATTCTGGGCCAAACCGGTGAGAATTCGTTCTAGAAGGTTCTGCATTCGTCTGTTCAATATCATCAATTTTGTTACCAAATATGGCAACCCTGCCTTTCCTTGCCATTTCTGGTAACCCTAAAACTGCCTTGCGGGGAAGCTGTCTTACCACGGCTGGGCATCTCGTAACAATATTCTTACAATATCTGAGTTAAAATAAAGTTCTGAATAATTATTATTAGAGATGTTATGGCAATGAAAATTTTAAATTAGGTTCAAAAGCAACCTTAATTTGTCATATTTTTTAATTAAACTCTGTCAACTTTGAGAGCAACAAAAGTCCCTCTTTCTTGGGGAATTTAATCCACTAATTAAATTTGTGGTAGCTTTCAAAATAAATTTTAACCATTACATTACATTATTACACTATGTTATCAGTTTGATCGAATCAATTTGAAGAAATACATAAAGTAGATTATTGAAAAGTGAGATATATCAGTATTTCTAGATATGATTAAATGGAATAGAAAATTTACTGTTACAATCACACCTTTAAGTGAAATATATTGTTTAATATTTTTCCGTATTTAAGATATGGCATTAAATGCAAAACTCATCATGAACATTTAGTAAATTAAAAAAAAAAAAGCAAGAACATTATGGAAAAACTTTGAAAAAGAAGCAGAATTTAATCAAAAAACCTTTTTACTAATGGTAAATAATTTTTACAGACTTCTTCATCCAAAATTAAATTAGAATTAACCCAAACCAGATTGACTGACCTTCCAAGAAATCCTTCAGCTACAATTTTTTCAAGCTTGAATATAAAGTTCTGCATGTTAATAACATCCTAATCATTTGATATCCCTACAGAAAGTTTGATAACACAGTTAATATAATTGTGAATTAATAGAATAGAACAGTTTATGGAAAAGTATAAAACATCATTTAAAATTAACATTATTAAAAATTTTGGTTCTTTCTGGCTATTTGCAAAGCTGTAAAAATTGGCATTTTGGGGATTTTGTGAACTGGCAAAATGTTTGTTTGGTTAGTCAATGGTTCATACCTACTGTTCTGTTCACAAATAGTAATTAGCACTTTAAAAAAAAAAAACAAGAAATTTTAGGAGACCAAAAAACGTGTATATGGCTGATTTTCACATATTTTTCAGCTGTTGGAATACTATTCAGAAATAAAGATTAAATGTAAAGCATGTAAATATGTGTTTGTGGTATTCATGGCTTGCTATTATTATGTGTATCCTCTTGCTGTTTTAGCAAATGTTGAAGCTGTGAGTGGAGATAATTAGAAAGTACCCAAAATTTTTTTATATAAGAAGTGATTACCCTGATAATAGTATCTCAAGATTTTAGCACTTACATTTATAATAGTGCATTAGTAATATATATATAATAAAATGATTCTGTATTATTAATTAAATTCATTTTTTTAATGTCAAACATTATAATTAAGCAGAATTCTTTCATATGAGCATCAGAAAATCCATTTTTCATTCTCAACTAATAAATAAGTAATTAAATAAATAAATAATCATGTACACTTCTCATGAAGCCCAGCATTTCTCAGGATATAGTTAAATTATTGAAGTAAGCATCAGTGGTAGTCATGTTCTCTAATGTGACAATACCCCTCACATTGTTTGGTACCACAGGTAATAAGTGGGCTCTCATAAATATTTAACTGATACATGCTACATTTATATGCAATTTATGTGAATAATTAACTTAAATGAGCTCTTTATAATATACTCTGAGAAATAATTTTGTATGAAAATATGTGTGCTGTTTATTAAAATATTGGCCTGATTAATGATTCAGGAGTGATGCAGTATGAGTGTCCTCAGGACGTCTGGAAATCAGGATCTTCAGGGCATCCTCACATATTGCTGGACATAGCGACTTAAACAAGACATCCTCAGGATGTTAAATAACAATGTCCTCAGGACGTCTGGGAATCGACATCTTCAGGATATCCTAAGTATGTCCCGGGATATTGGGATTTAAATAGGACATCCTGAAGATCTTATGTGCTGTGGGGGGGCATGATGGTGAGTTATCATTTTTTAACTTAAACTGACTGAATCTGGTGGTAGCTTTTGCTGGGTGAGATAGATGGCAGCAACAGCCAATATCTGTGTTACAAGTCAGTGCCAGTTGCGATGCTCCCTCTCAGTTTAAACTACACTACTCGATGTAAAACTTGAATAAGCCTCTGGATTGAGCAGGTATATGACAAAACAAGGCATGAAGGAAAGACTCAAAAATAAATTTTAACTGTTAGTTAAGTGAAATTTCACAGCATAAGAAATTATCTGTTTGGACAAAGAGTCACTTGAACCTCATGTTTTTGTCAGTATCAAATTTTAAAATTAAAGGATGTTGCTATTAAATGTTATCACCATATATTGTTGTTAAAGAAATAATATAATGGATGTTAAAAGTATGGCAACTCTTTCACGCTCTATCGGAAATTCTAAGGGTAGGCTGTTTTTAAATATTTTGTGATTTAGCTGTTGAATTTTATGGGGCATAAGTTCAAAGAAAGTGATGTTTGATAAATAAAGTTGAAATACAAGAAATTAATGATGAAAAGACAAAAAAAAAAAAAAGTGATGTAAGTTATAACATTAAGTAAACATAGCATTGATATGATGAACTGAGAAAAGACTAAAAAAATTAATGACTGTATTGGGAATTCGAAATATATCTTGCTTTTAAAAAGTTTGTGGAATAAAATTGATAAAGCAAAGTGAATATTAAGAGTTGTAAGTGTAAACAGGAGTGAGAAGATTGATAAACTGCAAGCTTAGTGAAAGCAGAAAAAAAAAAAAAAACCTTAATAAATCCATTAGTGCAATATTAAAGTCTGAATCCTTTTATAATTTCATTTTTTTTCTAATTTTTCATTGGATTATATTGATTTGAAAGATTTGTTTTATGAAAAAATCTGATTTACTCCTAATTACAGCCAATAATGCCAATTTAGTTGTTAATGGTATAACTCTGATGAACGGTGACACTGTAATGGATGCTCATCCTGTACAACATCATCTGTCCCACAGTCCCATTGGTTCTCACCAGACTAGCACAATTATTCCATTGGGTAAGAAATTTTATACTATATAGAAATATTAATTAAACATATTGTTTCAGATTTTGTACATATGTAAATAATTTTAGTGAAATTGTAGTATCTTTTGTATAATGTAACATGAAAAGTCTGAAAAGAGTGTCCCCTGTAATATTGGAGAAAAGGTCTGGTTGGAAAAATAATATTATAGGGGCTAGTCTATTTAGGTAAGATATTCCCAAGCTGGCAGCGGTTTCGGCACTTAATTTTTGTCACCAAATTTGGCGAGAAATTGCCAGAAGACACCTAACTTGGCGACCATTTGATGACATTTTAGTCCGACCCCTAGATGATTGTAATTGAGTAGTTGCAATCAATCCCTTGTATGTAATTGTATATGTCCCTTGTGTGTTATTTTGACGTTATATGTCTTCCAGTACTTTGAGAAATGGAAAATACAAGAAATTTTTTCGGAGTTTGGGGGAAAACTACATAAAAATGTCTGACATCTCTGCATGAGTTGTTTCACAGTTTTCAGTGTGTTGATAATCATGCTGTGATAAAACAGAAAATAATAAACAGTGATTCACCAGGTTGGCACTTGTGCCAGAATGAAATTAAGATTTGGGATTTTCTACATGTTTTATTATGAAAAAATATGAAGCTGAATACTTTTTTAAAGACCACTAGATGGCATCCCGTTTCCATTACTTATGAACTGAACATAGTTTTAGGATCCTGACCCTCAGTTTGATCACATTCTGCCTAATGTTGGTGTCAGCTGTTGGGGAGGGGGAGGGAAAGCATAAGCATAGTTATTTAACTGGCCATATAGTATAAACATCCATGTTTCTGATATCCTTTTGAATCCTTTATTTATTTATTTTTTTTTTCACTACTGTGTAAGGTAGTTTAGGGTTTCTGTGGGGGGGGGTTCACTTATGTTTTGCATTGCTTTTATCACTTATATTTCATGTCCCTTTTTATTTTGAAAAGCCTTGACTTCCGTTTATTGAGGAGAGTAAGCATTATTTATCTTTAGCAGAGGAAGGATATACTGTGGTAAACGAGCCAGATAGTGACAGGGATGAGAGTGATGATTAATTTTCTAAAGAGTTAGAGAGTGATATTTGTAGTGATTCTGATATGGACTTTTTGTCAGAGACTGAGCTCACTGAGTACCTGCCTTAAAAGATTTTGTTACTTCTTTTTCTAAATAGTCTTTTTTATATTTTTTGTATTAATTTTAAAGTTTATTAATGTATTTTGCCAATTAAAAGTTTAGAATAATTTGAATAGCACTTTCGAAAATTTTTCCTCAAAGTAAGCAATTTTTTTTATGCATTTTCATGTAAAATAAAGGGAAAAGTTTATTAAATGCTAATTTAACCTGTATGATAGCTTAAGTAATAATCTAAAATAACACCAAAAAACTTGGTTTTTAAACTTTTTTTTTTTAATTCCCCTCCAGTTAGGCTTGGTGATACAAAGCCCCTTCCTGCGGGGCAATTCCTTTCGATTCCCATCTGCTGCGAGGGAACTTGTTAAACAAAGGCACACCATCGAGAAAGGGTTAATAATGTGAGGGCATCCCTCGTTGGAAAGTAACTTACCAGTATAAAAATTTAAGATGAGAAGCAGCCTTCGTCTGGCATTTCTGCAGATTTTTTTCTCCCCATGAAAAAAAATTTTCTTCAGAATTTTTTTTTGATGCTGAGTAAGAGGGGCTTGTATCTGGTCCCTCCCCTCCAGAATCAATAGAGCTTCGAAAATTTACGTGAAAATATGTTTTTTTTTTCTTCTTATCTCCTTAATTTTAAGTGGTTGATTAAAATTGAACTAAGCTATTAATCGACTTAATCAGTTACTTAGCAATTTTTATAATGTGTTTTTAACTAATTTGGCAATTTAATCTTTTACTTAGCAACTTTACTTCTGCGTTTAAAAAAATTATTTTTAATATTTTAATGATGTCAACTAAATTGTTGATCACAGTAAGCAGTATATTTTCCATGTTTCCCATATACAAATTGATTGTACTTCTGCAATTCGATATTATATCCAAATAATAACATTAACTGGGATCCTATTAAGAGTGTTTAATACCCCCTTCTCATGCCGATTTTTAATAACAGATGGCGCTACAAACGTTGAGCGATAAAGCGTGAAATCTGTAAGACTACCTGCAGCCTGGTTACTATGGCAACGATGCTTCCCTTCCTCTGTACTCGTTTGGTGGGAAAGTGAGTAAGCCATAAAACACTTAAACACATCCCCTCAGTTGAACAAAAGACCTGCTGTCATTTCTTCCGTCTGTGACTCAGACAGCAGGGTATGTTTTGACCAAGAATAGAACTTTTGTGTTGAATGAAAGATATTTGTGAGATTCGCAGTTCTTTTTCGCAAAATTTGTTCATCACGCTTTTCAGTTTTGCGTAATGTTTTATAATTTGCCGTTATTCTGCGGAAGAAAACAGTTTTTAAAAATACTAGATTTTTAAGCATTTCGGTAATTTCGTCGCGACATAAAAAATTATATATAAATGATTTTATACTTGATGACATGTACATATATATATATAGCATGCACAAATATTATAAATATCTATAAGTATTTTACACAGCTTTATATATATTTTTTACTTGTATTATAAAACCGTATAACACTCCTAGCTATTTTTTTTTAGTTCAAAAGTGGATAAATCATTATCAAATCTTTCTAGTACACGGAGAAATAGACTATGTATCCATGCACATAAACATAGTAAACAT
The DNA here is from genome assembly GCA_000611955.2 of Stegodyphus mimosarum. NCBI lineage: Eukaryota > Metazoa > Arthropoda > Arachnida > Araneae > Eresidae > Stegodyphus > Stegodyphus mimosarum. The sequence goes on from KK114319.1 coordinate 592,108, forward strand.
AGTAACTATTCTTGATGGAATATCTTTGGCAGCAATATCAAGATGTAACGAAAATTAGAAATCAATTACTAACATGCATTTTATTACAAGAACACTAGCAGGACGTATTATTTGCACAAAAAACTTAATGTGAAAATAATTTGCGACACATTATTTAAGTTTCGCTTTGAATGGTTAGGTTAGGTATGGTTATTTAATTATGGCAAAGCACACGAGGGCTATCTGCCTAAAGGGAGGGATGCCTTCGTGGAGGACTTTCTAAGGGAAACTGGCTCGTATACACGTTACACATGGGCAAAGCCACGAAAACGCCCATGCAGCCAGCCCATTCGCGGGATTCGAACCTCGGACCGAACTACCAGTGTTCAGCGTCTTTACCGCTCGGTCGCTGGTGGGCCCTGCTTTGAATGAAAACTACATAAAGTGTAAGTGTTATAATGAACAATCAGTTTCAAGATTTCACTTGATACTGAAATGCATAAAATCAAATTGTGTTTCTATGTATCAGGTTTATAAAGTACAAACTGATAATACATAATAAGGGGGAAGAAATTCGTAAATTACAAAATTGAATATAATATTTTAGTAAAGTAAAATTATATGTATTATATATACATCGGGAAAAAACGATATACAATATATATATATATATTACAATATATATATTTATATGTATATATAGTCTTTTCCGGATGTAACTCTAATTACGTATTGAGCTGGTATCTTCCTGTAAAGATGCATTTGGATTTGCTGTGTATGAATCTGTTTCATTGTAGAGGAACAAATGGGAAACAGAGTATTGAAAATTGAATTTCTTATGTATGTTAGCTTGACTAATAAGAGTATATTCATGCATAACGTATAACTAAGCGTAGTGAAAACTTTTTGGCAATCACCTTTCTAGGATGGCCATTTTTGAAAATAACCAGTATTGTTGATAACATAAACATCGGTACAATCTATCTGCCTAAGGGAAGGGATGCTTTCGTGGAAGACTTTCTAAGGCACCTGGCACGAAAGCGCGCATGCAGCCAGTCCCTTCGCGGGATTCGAAACTCGGACTGAACTACTAGTGTTCAGCTACTTTACCGCTTCGCCCCTCATTTAAGAACGGATTCGCTATATATGAAACAGAGCAAGGTGCCCTTACCGTATTTAGCCATTATGCCATTTTCCTTGACCTACCTAAAAAAAAAAAAAAAATCGTAAAATTATAACAGCGTTTCTAAAAAGATGCTTTGCTGTCTTCTCATTAAATCTTTATCATTCTGCGCGACTGGAAACGAAGTACGATAATTTCAAAATCTAAATTTTATTACATTACTTTTACAGAAAGTGATCTCATGTCTTCTAAAAATGAAACCCGACATCTGTTTCTGTAAAAGCGCTTACTTTCTGGACAACGTAATTTCAGTGTAACGTACGTTCAGTTTTGTCTAACTTTGAACCGAAAAAAAAAAAACTATATACATAACAGGCAAAGGTATTACAGCACATGAATTTACTCAATTATATTGGATTACCAAAGGAGAAAAAAATACTCCGATGAGATAATTCTCTCAGAATTCATAAACGCTAAATTAAGAATAAATTTTATAAAATGTTTACTAATGAATACATGTATTTGCATAGTAAGTTTCCTGTTTTTAAAATTTTCCCATCTTTATATATATCCCGTCTATCGGAGTGTTGCATTTGACTTTACAATTATGCTCCGAAATTTCGTTGCTGTAGATCGGATGATTACCAATATACTTATAATCCTACTAGTAGCCAGGGCCAGTATTAGGGGGTTTTGCTGTTCAATACATTATCTGTGCTCTTTCTCCAAAATTAAAAAATGTTATTTCTTGATGCTTCATTGAATTTTACAATTCTACCGTACCGGCAGTGATCATGATTTCAAATAACCACCTCACACCGAGATTTACTGTGTTATCTGAAAAACTGCTCACAAATTGCTAAAAATAGCTACAAAACTGGTTCCACAGCTCTTAGGAACGATCTCCCGCTTAGCTGTGCTGTGCTGACGTTTGGAAACTCAGGTTTTGAGACGAAAAGGAAGGGGAATAATTTCTCCCTGACTATAGTATAGATCAGATCCGTCACTTTTTTTGAGCTGCTGCAAAATGTTCTGAAGTACACTGTATTCTGTTACACACGTTTCGGCAACATTCATCTTGAGAATTCATCACCTGTTCATTAGCCCTTAGTAATTGACAGAAATGCTTTCAGAAAGGAGTGGGTGAATTTAGAAACAATATGATTGGTATCAATGAACTGCGGATACGTTAGTTTCAATTGTTGGGGTCAAATGAACTTTTCAAATACTAAAAAAGTCCTTTTGCATAATCGAAAGGATTTCATCTGAGAATACATTTTTCGACTTAAAAATGAGTTTTGCAGTATTTTTTAAATATTACTTGTATTTTATTTTTGAAAATTTTCATTAATCATGTAATTAATTATTCCAATCTTAATAACTAAGAGAGAAAACACAGAATATTCGGGAATTTTTTTTTTAATGTTTCTTCAAACTTATACGAATATAAAGCACCTTTTATATTCCTTATACATTTGCAATTGCATGCACACACACACACACATATATATACAATCACATAAATTTTGTAAAATTTTATTCCATGACTCTGATGCTGATGAAGTTGCTGATCTGTAATCTAACACAGGATCAAGTTCCTCTTCCTTAGTAACTCCTTACCCAGAGATGTCTCAGTGAAGGCCAAATGATGCACAAAATGTACACCTGAAAAAAAAATATGATAAAATATTTTTAGTACCATATTCTCAACAACAGAGTACATCACATCCCCCCCAAAAAAATGCATGAGGTACAAACAGCTGAAATTGTTTCACAAAATAATAATGCCGATAGCAAACATAAAATATGGCACTAAATATATTGCCACCCGGTGCAATATTTGCATATCCTAAATTCTGCTGGCTGATGTCTTCCTAAGTTCTGAACATTTTTTTCGCCTCTCAATTCTGCTGCTCAGTGCCCTCTGCTAAATTATTAAATTTTGCTATGCAGTATTCTCTAAATTCTAAAAATTTTGACTGCCACTGGTTACACAGGCCCTGATCAAAGTACAGAGGCAAGATGTTACCTGCTGTTGATAAACTGCATTATAAATACCACAGATATAAATAAATGTCAGTTTTCATTTTCGTAATATTCTATGAAAAATATAATTGCAATCAGAATTTAACACACACAACATACAATAAATTGATGGGAACTTTTCACTTCGAACATGAACACTGCATAAAAATACAATATTTGGAAATGTAAAACTTACCTCAAGAAAGACTGGTCTGTCTTAGGAACGTAAGCTGTAACTTCTGGCGTAGAAAAATCAATCGTTTCACTTCCAAAACTAAGGATGAAAGAAATAAACTGCTATAACATAATTTTAAAAATTTATATATAGTTATTTAGCAAAATAAAGAAGAAATTTTGCCTATTGAAAATTTCCTCATATAAGATATAGTAAAAACTTAGGTACTTTCATAATATACGTCTCATCTGTTTACATAAATAGAATACATGTCCTATAAACTGTGCAAATCAGGTTAGTAGCTATGCAAGAAAATTGGAGAAAATATTTAGCTGCATAGCAAACAATTAGGGTGTAAGGGTTAAAATAACTTTCAGCAATCGTATATAAATTTGACAGAAGAAATGCAATTTTGCTGGTTGGAATCATGAATTGTAACAAAGTACATATCAAATATCTATCTAATTGAAATGATGTCTTCATTAATGATATCTGAAGGGAAACAAGCTTGCATTTATATTATACAAGAAGGAAGAAATTCAATACTTTTCTAATAGGTATTATTTGATATATGAAGCTAGGTAAAACAGAATATGTTAACTTATAGATTCAGAGAGACACAAAAATTAAAAAAAAAAAAAATACTAAAGCAGAAAGAATATTAAGCTGTGCTTGACAAAGTATAACTTAGAAAGAGAAAGAAAAACTCATGATACGCAATGAATCTCTCAGCTAAAGTAGTGCCTTTGCAGAAAATCTAAATGGAAATAGAATTGCATCCATATTGCATGTGCAGAATCCCAATAATTCATTATAAACATAGTTCCTAACAACAGCTAGGCTGAGAATTCACAGCAATATTCTTCTTGGAAGCTTTTCTAAGGAAAAGGTAGTATATTCAGGGAACATGTGGGCAAAATCATGACAGTATATCACAAGCCTAATTCTTGACCATACATACTAGAAAGATCACAGAAATTGTTCGCA